>MU684750.1:11276-52049 GCA_026770625.1 Nicotiana glauca
TATATATATATATATATATATATATATATATATATATATATATATATATATACAGCATGATCGAAATACAAAATAGATTAACAATATGGGAGGGGGAGCATGCTGTGGGGAAACAACAATTTCCAAATAAGAGCCGTCCAGTAACGAAGGAAAACAACACAACTCAATCATAAGTAATGAAACAGAGATCAACAAGTGCACGACATCACCCTTCGTGCTTTTACTCTCATACTCACCAAGCAATAACGTGTGCACGACATCACCCTTCGTGCTTTAACTCTCATTCCTCACATATATCAATAGAATCGACATGGCATGGTACATCGTGCGGCACGGTATCACCCTTCGTGCTTTAACACTCTTTTCTTATAATAAGCAAACAATGCACGACATTACCTTTCGTGCTTTACACTCTTTCCTTACCATAAACAAACAATGCACGTCATCAACCTTCGTGCTTTAACACTCTTCCTCAACCAAACAACAATCACAAACAAGAGGCAAGGGAATTAACATTTTATAGTAGAAATCCCGGCAAGGGAATACAATTAAACAATTAGTCCCGGCAAGGGTATAATATCAATAATCTCAACATTCCGGCAAGGGAGCAATTTAATAACTCATTCTCTTCTTTCACTTTCATCTCATAATTCACATTATCACTTGAGCCAATACTCCAAAGATTAACTTATCTCATATACTTTCACAAATTTGTATTTCAACTCGAGCCAATGCTCCACGAAGTTTAAGATCACAGTTTCTCGCACATACTCTTTAAAACATATAGAAACCATCAATTAAGCATAGAAGTTATAACATGAACCAAATTATTCACAACATAAGAACTCACGGTCATGCTAGACACCAATGTATAGATACTCGTCACCATGCCTATACATCGTACTCGACAAATTACCACATAGCAAATAAGACTCAACTCCTATTCCCTCAAGCTAGGGTTAAACCAAATACTTACCTCGATATCTTGAATTCTACTCAAACCTCAACTATAGCTTTACCCCGTGATTCCACCTCCAATCCGCTCGAATCTAGCCATAAATTACTTAATTACTTTAATAAACACTAAATGAATTAATTTGAATGCATAAAAATAAATTTCTCAGAGTTTTGCCCAAAAATTCCAAAATAGCCTCGGCCCCACGTGGCCAAAACCCGAGGCTCGAACCAAAACCCGGTTACTCATTCCCCCACGAACCCAAATATATAATTTATTTTGAAATCGGACCTCAAATTGAGGTCCAAATTCCCAATTTTAGAAAAACCTAGTCTCTACCCAAAACCCCCAATTTCACCCACGAAAATTATTGATTTTAATTGGAAAACATGTTAAATGATGTTAATGATTGAAAGAATTGAGTAAAAATCGACTTACAAATGATTTGGGATGAAACTTGTTCTTGAAAAATCGCCTAAGGAGTTTGGATTATGAAAGAATGGTCAAAAATGGTTCAAATTCGACTAAGTATAAAATTTGCTGGGCCTCAGATATGGGAATTGCGAATTAGGGTTCGCAATTGCGACCATGACCATTTGTGGTAATTGCGAAGCTGGGTTCGCATTTGCGAACCCTTACCATTTTGCCAGTTCTCGCATTTGCGAAGGGAAAAATCGCATTTGCGACCACCCAATTTCGCATTTGTGTAACACTAATATCGCATTTGCGATCAGTGGTCAAAATCCCATAATTCGCAATTGCGATGCAAAGCTCGCATTTGCGAGCTCGCAATTGCGAGATGATCTTCGCAAATGCGAAAACCACAGAGCTGAGCATACCAGGTTTTACAAAGTTCAAAAATGCAATCCGTGGCCTATCCAAAACTCACCCGAGCCCTCGGGGCTGCAAACCAAACATACATACAACCTCAAAAACATCCTACGGACTTACTCGCGCGATCAAATCTCCAAAATAACATCATATACATCGAATTAAGCCTTAAAATTTATAGTTTCTTCCAAATTTTCATAAAACATCAAATTTTCATTTTAAGTCTGAAACACGTCAAACGACGTCCGTTTTCAACCAAACTTTACATAAAGTGCTTAAATCATATATAAGACCTGTACCGGGTACCTGAACCAAAATACGGGCCCGATACCATTATTTTCTAATCAGATTTTATTTCTAATTTCCTTAATTATTTCCAAAAATAATTTCACACAAAAATTCATTTCTCGGGCTTGGGACCTCGGAATTCGATTCCGAGTATATGCCCATGTCCCATATTTTTTTACGGACCCTTCGGGGCCGTCAAATCACGGGTACGGGTCCGTTTACCCAAAAAGTTGATCGAAGTCAAATTTATTCATTTTAATATCAAAATTTAGCATTTTTCTCACAGAATTCAAAATTAAGCTTTTTCGGCTACGCGCCCGGAATACGCACGCAAATTGAGGTAACTCTAAATGAGGTTTTTAAGGCCTCGGAAGCACATAATGAGTAAGGAAACAAGTGATGACCCCTTTGGGTCGTCATACTCCACCTCTAAAACAATCGTTCGTCCTCGAACGGACAAAAGAAAGAAGTAGCTGAGTCGGGGAAAAGATGAGGATAACGACTCCGCATATTAGACTCGGACTCCCAGGTCGATGCCTCAGGAGGCTGACCTCTCCACTGAACAGGCACAGAAGGAAAACTCTTGGATCTCAACTGACGAACCTGCCGGTCCAAAATAGCTACCGGCTCCTCCTCGTAAGACAAGTCCTTGTCCAACTGGACAATGCTGAAATCTAACACGTGAGTTGGGTCGCCATGATACCTCCGAAGCATGGATACATGAAAAACTAGATGCACGGCTGATAAGCTAAGCGGCAATGCAAGTCTATAATCCACCTCTCCCACTCTATAAAAAATATCAAATGGGCCAATGAACCTAGGGCTGAGCTTGCCCTTCTTCCCAAATCTCATCACGCCCTTCAAAGGCGACTCTCGGAGTAATACCCACTCACCAACCATAAATGCCACATCTCAAACCTTGCGGTCTGCATAACTCTTTTGCTTAGACTGAGTTGAACGAAGCCTATCCTAAATGATCTTGACCTTGTCCAAGGCCTCCTGAACCAAATCTGTACCCAACAACCGAGCCTCTCCCGGCTCAAACCATCCAACTGGAGATCGACACCGTCTACCATATAAAGCCTCATAAGGAGCCATCTGGATGCTCGACTGGTAGCTGTTGTTGTAGACAAACTCCGCTAAAGGAAAGAACTGATCCCACGAACCTCCAAAATCAATAACACAAGCTCGAAGCATATCCTCCAAAATCTGAATAGCCCGCTTGAACTGACCGTCCGTCTGGGATGAAATGCTGTGCTCAAATCAACCCGTGTGCCCAACTCTCGTTGAACTTCTCTCCAGAAGCACGAGGTAAACTGCGTAACCCATCCGAAATGATAGATGTTGGCACACCATGAAGGCGAACAATCTCCCGGATATAAATCTTAGCAAACCTCTCAGAAGAATAGGAGACTGCCACAAGAATGAAATGCGCTGACTTGGTCAGCCTATCAACAATGACCCAAACTACACCGAACTTATTCTAGGTCAACGGAAGTCCAGTAACGAAGTCCATAGTGATCCTC
This sequence comes from Nicotiana glauca, assembly GCA_026770625.1. Taxonomy (NCBI): domain Eukaryota; kingdom Viridiplantae; phylum Streptophyta; class Magnoliopsida; order Solanales; family Solanaceae; genus Nicotiana; species Nicotiana glauca. The sequence goes on from MU684750.1 coordinate 14,877, forward strand.
TCCCGCTTCCACTCGGTAAGCTCAATCCTCTGAAATAAAACTCCAGGCCTCTGATGCTCATACTTAACCTGATGCTACAATATCCTTCTTTATTCTACACCACCAATAATGTTGCCGCAAATCCTGATACATCTTTGCGGCGCCCGGATGAATAGAGTACCGAGAACTATTGGCCTCCTCCAATATCAACTCTTAAAGTCCATCAACATTAGGCACACAAATTCGCCCCTGCAATCTCAGAACTCCATCCGCATCTAAGGTAACTTGCTTGGCACCTCCACGCTGCACCGTGTCTCTGAGGACACACAAATGGGGATCATCAAACTGCCGATCACGGATGCGCTCCAATAATGAAGAACGAGCGACCGTGTAAGCCAACACACAACTAGGCTCAGAAATATCCAGTCTCACGAACTGATTGGTCAAAGCCTAAACATCCAAAGCAAGCGGCCTCTGACTGACCGGAATACAAGCAAGACTGCCCATACTGGCTAACTTCCTACTCAAAGCATCGACCATCATATTGTCCTTCCCTGGATGATATAAAATGGTGACATCATAAGCTTTCAACAACTCCAACCACCTTCTCTGCCTTAGATCCAACTCCAGTTGATTGAACAAGTACTGAAGACTCTTGTGATCATTGAACACCTCACACGCCACGCTATACAAATAGTGCCTCCAAATCTTCAATGCGTGAACAATGGCTGCCAACTCTAAATTATGAACAGGATAGTTCTTCTCATGAATCTTCAACTATCTCGAAGCATAGGCAATGACCTTGCCAGCCTGCATCAACACTGCTCCAAGACCAATATGGGAAGCATCACAATAAACTGTATAGGGCCCTGAACTTGTGGGCAAAACCAACATCGGTGCTGAAGTCAGAGTTGTCTTGAGCTTATGAAAGCTTGCCTCACACTCATCCGACCATCTGAATTGGGCACCCTTCTGGGTCAATCTGGTCATCGCAGCTGCAATAGATGAAAATCCCTCCACGAACCGTTGATAGTAGCCTGCCAACCCCAAGAAACTCTGAATCTCCGTAGCTGATGCTAGTCTAGGCCAGTTCTTGACTGCCTCTATCTTCTTTGGGTCCACCAGAATACCCTCTTCTGAGACAACATGGCCCAGAGATACAACTGAACCCAACCAGAATTCACACTTCGAGAACTTAGCGTATAATTGACTATCCCTTAGAGTTTGAAGAACCACTCTAAGGTGTTGCTCGTGCTCCTCCTGGCTGCGGGAGTATATCAATATATCATCAATGAGCACTATTACGAATGAATCCAAATAAGGCCTGAACACTCGGTTCATCAAGTCCATGAAAGATGCTGGGGCATTCGTCAACTCGAATGACATAACCGAGAACGCATAATGCCCATACCGAGTGCAGAAAGCTGTCTTAGGGACATCAGACGCCCTAATCCTCAATTGATGGTAACCAGATCGCAAGTCAATCTTAGAGAATACCCTGGCACCCTGAAGCTGGTCGAACAAATCATCAATCCTCAGTAGTGGATACTTATTCTTGACCGTTACCTTATTAATTGCCGGTAATCAATACACATTCTCATTGACCCATCCTTCATTTTGACAAGTAACACCGGCGCATCCCAATGTGAGATAATGGGTCTAATGAAACCCTTTTCAAGCAAATCCTGTAACTATTCCTTTAACTCTTTTAACTCCGGCGGGGCCATGCGATATGGTGGAATAAAAATGGGCTGCGTGTCCGGAACCAGATCAATGCAGAAATCAATATCCCTGTTGGGTGGCATACCCGACAAGTCTAAAGGAAAAATATCAGGGAACTCACAAATAATGGGCACAGAATCGATAGAGGGAACCTCAACACTGGAATCCCGAACATAATCTAGATAAGCCAAACACCCCTTCTCGACCATACATTAAGCCTTCGCATACGATATAACACTGCGGGTGGGATGAACTGGAGTCCCTTTCCACTCTAAACGAGGCATACCCGCTAAAGCTAAGGTCACAGTCTTGGCATGGCAGTACAAGATAGCATGATAGAGTGATAACTGGTCCATCCCCAATATAATATATCTAAAAGCAATAAATCTACACGAGTCTCCAGAACCCCAATCACCGCGACACAAGAGAGATGGACTCGATCGACCATAATGGAATCACCCACTGGTGTAGACATATAAACAAGAATACCCAATGCATCACTAGGCATGATCAAATACGTGGCAAAATAGGATGACACATACGAATACGTAGACCCGGATCAAACAACATTGAAACATCTCTATCACAAACCAGAACCGTACCTGTAATAACTGCATCTGAAGCCTCTGCCTCAGGCCTAGCTAAAGAGCACAACATCGGGGTTGTGCCCCACCACTCTAATTGTCACGACCCAATTCCCAACCCGGTCGTGATGGCGCCTCTCGTGAAGACAAGGCCAGCCAGACCATTTCAGAACACCACCTAAAGCAGTTAACCAGTTACATAATAGTTCGAATATGAATTAATCAATATAAATACCACCCAATACAGCCCGACCGGGGTGTCACAAGTCACAAGCATCTAGAAGGGTCTTTATTACAATTTTAAAGTCTATAATACATAGAGTAAAATCCGGGAATCAAGAAGAAGAAGAATCTCGATGCTGCGAACGCCGGCGGTCACCTTGCTTAGCTACGATAGCAATACCTTCAATCCACTACTAACCCGCTACCGGGTGAACAGTACCTACAACTGTACGCGAGGTGCAGGGAGTAAAGTGAGTACTTCCAACTCAGTGGTAATAAGAGCGAATAATAACTGAGCGATAAGAAAACACGTATGAGCAGTCCAAAATGCTATAACAGACAGTACAACCCTTTTAGAAAAATAGTAAAAACCGTAACACCGAGAGAATCCTTTAGAAAATTTCAAGCTCAGTTAAAAACCTCTTTTGAAAGTATGCCTTTTCAAAAGTTGTAAAAAAAAAAATTCAACAAGTAGGAAATAACCAGAAATCTGCCCCTCGGGCTCCGTATCAACCTCTCAGTACAGTATCAGCCCCGCGGGCTCATTTCCAACTCACAATATACAACATCAGCCTCTCGGGCTCAGCACTCCTTAACATGTAACACCAGGGTATCTAGTCAACAAGGCAAGTAATAGCATGTATTCCAATGATATGTGAGTGCTAAAGATCATGCCACGTAGTACAAACAGGAATGAATGCATGAATGCAATGCAATGCATATGACCGCTACAGCGTGTAGCCCGATCCATGGGTACCCTGCGCTCACTGGGGGTGTGTACAGACTCTGGAGTGGCTCCTACAGCCCAAGCGCAATAATACTGCGGCGTGCAATCCGATCAACATAACATATCACTGCGGCGTGCAGTCCGATCCATATAATATACTACTGCGGCGTGCAGTCCGATTCATATAATTTACTACTGCGGCGTGCAGTCCGATCCATGCAATATACTACTGCGGTGTGCAGTCCGATCCATGCAATATAATACTACGGCGTGCAGTCCGATCCATGCATGTATATGCATATGCACACATAACACTCGAGGCCTGAAAGCCTCCTCACATAGCACTCGAGGCCTGAAAGCCTCCTTACATCACTCTTCATGCCCTCACATATGACCCTCGGCCTCAATCAGTCCAAAATAGTCAAAAGCCCCCCGGGCATCAGTAAAACAATAATACTCAGCTCAAACAATAGTTCAAATATCAGTTAAAACTTCAAGTTTGAGAAAAATATAGCTGAGTTCATGAAACAGTGTAAATCACATGGACTGAGTTCAAATAATATGTCAAATAGTGAGGAAAACAGTGATGATAGTTCATAAAGAGTTCAAATAATCGGCAATAAGCCCCAAGTATGGCAATGAGCCCAAGTCATAATGCTAACAGCAAATCATTTGCAAATACACGGTAAAAACCAAAAACCGGGACGAACCAAATTACGATCCCCAACGGTGCTCTACCCTACGCTCAGGTCCAGCGTGCAAGTCACCACAATACAGCACTAATATGTGCAAATCTGGGGTTTCAAACCCTCAGGATATCATTCACAAGTATTACTCACCTCGAACCGGTGGAATTCCTCGCTCGCGACGCCTTTGCCCCTCAAATTGGCCTCCACGCGTGTCGAATCTAACCAAAATCAGAGCAAATACATTATAACATGCAAATGGGACATTACCCTATCGAAAACAATCGAAAAATATCGAAATTCACGAAATTTGCAAAACCCGAGCCCCGGGCCCACGTCTCGAAAAATTTCGAAATTTATATTTTCGGAATCCTCGTCTCACCACGAGTCCGTACATACCAAGAACTCCAAAATCGGACCACAAATGGCCCCTCAAATCCTAAATTTAGTATTTTTTGCTCCAAGCCCTAATTTCTTAGAATTTTGCTATATTTTCATGAATTCCATGGATGATTCTTCAATAAAAACATGTATTTAACTCATAAGACTTACCTCCAATCGATTTCCAGTCGAAACCTTCTTACTTCTCGTCAAAATGCTCCCAAGATTCTCAAAAAAGGTGAAAGAAATGAGTTGGGTCGCTGGGGAAATGTTCTTAAAACATTCTGTCCAGGCCTGATTTTCCTTCATCGCGTTCGTGACACTGGTCACGCGAACGCGAAGGACAAAAAATTTACAATTTGAAAATACACTACGCGAACGCGACATATCCCCACGCGAACGCGATGCCCAACGGCCTGATTCTACGCGAACGCGTCTTCCACTCACGCGAACGCGTATAACAAAAACTCCACTGACTCCAAATCCTCATTCGCGAACGCAGAACACCAAACGGGAACGCGAAGCACCAGGTTCCACAACTACGCGTTCGCGGCATCTCCTTCGCAAACGCGAAGGCAAAACTTCTAGGCTTCCAGAATTGCCCTACGCGTTCGCGTCCCTCACCACGCGAACGCGATGCACTAAAGTCTGCAACACCAACAACAGAAAATCTGATGTCTTTGCAAGCCAAAAAGAGTCTGTTTGAACGCCCGAAATCACCCCGAGGCCCCTGGGACCCCAACCAAAAATACCAAACTACTCCAAAACATCATACGAACTTGTTCCAATCATAAAAACACGTCCATTAACACAGAAATCATCAAATCACGACGGATTCAAGCCTAAGTTTAAGCTAAATTGTTACCAAATTTAAAAAAGGGGTCATTCTTTTTGGAACAGACCAAAAAGGAAATAGGTTCACATAAACTAAAACGGAGGGAGTATTATAAATCCATGTTATAAATTTTTATGATGTTTAAATACATAAGTATTTAAATACATAGATGTGAATGTTTAGATTTTAATTATATTATGGAAAGGGAGAGGGGAAAGGTGCTATGTTACCAATGACATTTGTATCTCCAAACACAATCATAATTCCCTATAAAAATATTTTTATATAATAATTATTTATTATAAAATCCAAGTTTTTCTTAGAACCGATTTTTATGTTATGTTACAATGTATGTCCTCTATAATAGAACTTCACTAAATCGGCCAAAAAATGTCGGAAAGAGCCTAACATTTAGACATAGATTTAGTTGAAATTTGAAAAAAAAACTTTAAAAGATGAAATGAAAAATAATTTTTGAAAAAGCTCACATACAAATACTTTGACTCATTAGAGATGATTGGGTATTCAGACTCTGATTTGGGTGAATGCAAAGATACTGATAAATCTACTTCAGGATACATTTTCCTTCTTTCTAGATGTGTTGTGTCTTGGAGAAGTGTCTAGCAGACCATTGTTGCAACATTCACAATGGAAGCTGAATTTATAGCATACTATGAAGCTACATCACAGGTGTTATGGTTGAAAAACTTTATTTCCAGCCTTAGTATTGTCGATTCTATTTCAAGGCCATTGAGAATCTTATGTGACAATTCAGCTGCAATGTTCTTTCTAAGAATAATAAAAGTGGCAGCCTAAGCAAACACATCGACATAAAGTACTTGATGGTTAGAGACGATGTGAAGAAGCAAGATGTGAGCTTTGAGAATGCTAGTAGTACTTTGATGATTGATGATCCTATGACTAAAGGTCTGCCAGCTAATGTTTTCAAGGATCACGTAACCCATATGGGTCTTAGTAGTTCAATTTAGCGTTTCTTTATTCTCTAACAATTTGTCGGGACATTATATTTATTTTGATATACATGACAGCGCACACTTTGATTTTTCATGTACTATATGTGATTATTGGATCAATAAAGTTAGACTCTAAATAACATATTTATTCATAAAGTTGTTAGACACTTTGTTAGAACATATTGTACATTGTAATACATAAAAGGAATTTTTTGTGTAAGAGCATGTGTCACACTTCCTTTTTTTACACACCACCCCGTAGGATAGTATATAAGGGAGTTTTTTCAATTAAAGTGACATTATTCGAAATGAAATTATTTATTTGATTTCAGAGTCGCCATTTGGGATGGTTTTTGGTGTCCCAAGTCACCGGTTTATTTTTAATCTCAAATCGAGAAAAATTTCAACTTTCCATGTGAAGTCTGCGAACCAGAAAATCTGACTAAGGAATTTTTGTTAACCCGGGGGAAGGTGTTAATTACCCCCGGATTCCGTGGTTCTAGCACGGTCGCTTAAACTCTCATAATTGGCCTATTACCTGATTACATGTTTCAACCTATAATGCAATTTTAAAATATTTTCCGCTTTTAATTAATTTTAAGGAAAATTGAACGTCATCTAAAACGTGTCTCTGGATCGCGTCACAAGAAATGCACCCGCAAGACGGAACACATTTTATTCAATATTTTAGGATTTGGATTTGGGTCACATAAAATGTACACCCGAATTTAGGAAGATAGTATTATTAAATAACGCGCCTAAAGTAACTAATGCATTGTTAACTTTGCGGGGGCCATGGAAATTCGCTAAACGGCACGTTCCGAGTTCTAAGTATTTTAAAGGATATAATTAAAGAGGGCCACATATTTGTGATTTTTTTTGGTGCGGCGCAGCTCAATTCCATTTTTAAGGACGTCCTAACTAAGCTCGGAGAATCATGAGCTATTATTGTCTATTACGATCCAACTCCTATCCTAATTAAAGGACTTAACATTAGATATGGTTAAAGGCTAATTAATTAATTAAAAGCTCTCATGGGAGAAGTTATTTATTTTTAGGCAAAGGAGTGACTAGGCCCACTACAAATGAACAGGCAGCCCAATGAGAGAGGAATGATCCAGATCTCACTCGTAGGAGACTGTCGTACCTGGGCCCAAGGGTGAGCCCAAGCTTGGGGAAATCAGGCATACCAACCCAAGCCAAAACTGACTTGGGCTCGAAACAAACCCATTTTGATTAAAAATATGCTCACATCAATTGAGAAAAGAACGAGGGGGTCGAACCCAGGCCACTGCAGGTGGAAAATATTCAAATTAAAGAAATATGCATCAACAACTGAATTTTAAATTGCAAATTTTGAATCAAATGACCACGAACCTAAGGCTTTGGAAATTATACACTGAAGCATGGATCAACACTTAACTAAGAACCATTTTACATATCCATTCACCACAGAATTAATATTTATACAAACAAACATACTAATCCTATATTCATTTTCATGCTCACATGATATACCAAATTTAGACTTAAACTAACATTTAAGGCATGGTAGCAAGACCCTGAAAATACTTAAAAGAGATCAATACTATTATAGACTGACTCCTCACAATGTCTAGGCTTCATACATGAACAGAGATCATTTATTACGACATAGCTAAACTATTAAAGGGGATATCAGGCTTGCACATACAAACAATAGTAGAAACCTACAACTCCCAGAACAATTCCTGCATTTAACTAACATAGATTGCAAAGTTAACCTACACTACAGCTAAATAACCAAATAAGATATAAATAAGTTCAACAGTCTATAATTAGTTACAACATGAGAACTTGCTACTTAAATAGAAATCAACTAAACTATACTATGAAAAGGTAAAAGGAATATGAACATCATGCAAGATACAACAGGCTATGGCATAATAGTTCTTTCATTTCGTCTTCAAGTTGGACCTTACATCATGAAGGGTTCAAAACTTTTACCTGGAATAATGAAAGCAAATAAGTGAGATTCAGGAAATGATAAGCAGCAGCAACACATCAATGATACTAGCCCAAGAATAACAAGGAATGCCCAGCCTTTGAGCAATTTCGAACCAGCAGAGTGTTAAATAAAATCTGGCAATCGAAGATCCAACCAAAAATGACCCAAACACTTGAATACCAAACAGATTCAACTCATTTTACCCCTTCAGCTATTCAGGAATTATCTTAAAATGGAGACCTAAAGAATTTTAGGAATTTTCAATAGAACAGTGAAATTTTGTAGTTTTCAGCCGCCTATGTTTCTCTACTTTTTAGCTCTTTTCTAATTCTGATCCCTTGAGCTGCAGGTAACATGTGCCTTTATAGGCAAGTTACTAGGGCAGCCCCAAGAATTTTATTTACCCCTTAGGTCCTCTTTAACTTTTGCTTTTTGCTTAAGAATGCCTAAAATATTTACTTGCTACCCAAGTTAAGCCACCTAAAAAGATGAAATTCAGAAAGAAACCCCCACTAGAAGATTCCTATTCTGTTATACTAATGATTCCCTAGTTAGACTACCCAAATTACCCCTAATTACCCATGAATTTACCTTTATTCTACCAGACAGATATCCGGGCCAAATGAACCAACTCAATGGGTCTGAATAGACCCAAATGGATTCTTTATTGGGCCTACTTCTCACACATCAATAAAAATAGTGTTCTATCAACCAAAAGAATAAAAACCAGGAACATTAGAAATTCAAGTCAGCCCTTAATGCTTAGTAATTGACAGGGGTAATCCAAACAAACCAAAAGACAAAAAAAAAACAATAAAATAAACTAAATAACAAAATAATCACAGATGTAAATCAACCTTGCTAAACAGGCACATGTAAAATCAAAACAAAAGAAAAGAAGAAGAAACAGAGATAGATAATGTCACGACCCGGATTTCCCACCATCGGGATCGTGATGGCGCCTACTCGTGGTAGCTAGGTAATCCAATTTATTTACCTTTCCACTAATAAACAAATCTGTCAATAATTTATAGTATCAACAAGAAATAATAATAATAATAATAATAATAATAATAATAATAATAATAATAATAATAATAATAGCGGAAGTCTAATTTATAAGTCTGAATCAAACGCGGAATAGTCAATAATGGCCTCTACCCAAGATTTGGTGTCACATTACTCACGAACCACTAAGAATATACTAAATACAAAGGTCTGAAAGAAACATAAAAGCTGTCTGTCTCGAAACAAGGAGGCAACAGTCTAAAAGAGAACATAAGGAAGAGACGCCGGGCCTGCGGACACCTGCAAGTCTACCTCGGTCTCGTAAAATGGAAGCCTACTCCCGCACTAATGCTACTGCTGCTCCTCAAAACCTGGATCTGTGCAAAAATGTATAGAAGTTTAGCATCAACACAACCGACCCTATGTGCTGGTAAGTGTCTAGCCTAACCCCGGTGAAGTAGTGACGAGGCTAGACCAGACACCACATAAACCTGTGCAGTTATAAATATACAACGGAAACGAAATACCAAACACCTAACAATATTGGAGGGGGGAAACATGCTATGGGGAGATAACAATAGTAACAGTAATCCCGAGTAACAAACTAAAGCAGCTTAGATTCACAATGAACAAGGAATCCATACTCAATATAAATACATGGTATCAATAACTGTTGCGGCGTGCAACCCGGTCCATAATTACCATTGTTGCGGCGTGCAACCCGTTCCACAAATACCACTGTTGCAGCGTGCAACCCGACCCATATCATTTATCATGTATCATTATTGCGGCGCGTAACCCGATCCTTATATATATTTTTTACGGCGCGCAACCCGATCCTCATATATTATTATTAGGCGCGTAACCCGATCCTCATATATTATTATTGCGGCGCGTAACCCGATCCTCATATATTATTGTTGCGGTGCGCAACCCGATCCATATCATTTAACAGTTTGACTCCCCAAACAATAATCAAAATTAAGGGGCATAAAAATAAGCAAATGTTTGACGAAATCCCGGCAAGGGAGAGAATCCAACAAGTTCAACCAAACGTCCCGACAAGGGAATAATCAACAACGCTTTCTCTTTCTTACTTTTCTTATGTTATAGTCCACTCTACCATTTTGAGCCAACGCTCCTTGGAATCAAGTCACTTCATATACTTTCAATATTCGTATCACAATTCGAGCCAATTCTTCTAGGTATCAAATAATCATATCACCGTTCACATATTATTCACAACATATAAAATCCTCCAATAAGCACGGAATTCACAACCAATTCATGATAATCACTTTATAAGGACTCACGGTCATGCTAGACACTAATGTATAGATACTCGTCACCATGCCTATACATCGTACTCGATCACATAGCAATTAGTAACACGACTCAACTCCTATTCCCTCAAGCTATGGTTAAACCAAACACTTACCTCAAAGCCTTGAAATGCACTTAATCCTTAACAATCGCTTTACCTCGCGGTTCCACCTCCAATTCGCTCGAATCTAATCACAAATTGCTCAATTACTTTAATAAACACTATATGAATCAATTTGAATGCATAAGAATGAATTTCCCAAGTTTTTCCCAAAAATTCCAAAATCGCCCCCGGCCCCACGTGGTCAAAACCCGACGTTCGAACCAAAACCCGGTTACCCATTCCCCCACGAACTCAAATATATAATTTTTTTTAAATCGAACCTCAAATCGAGGTCCAACTCCCCAATTTATAGAAAACCTAGGTTCTACCCAAAAACCTCAATTTTACCCATGAAAATCCTTGATTTTAAGTGGAAAACATGTTTAATGATGTTAAAGATTGAAAGAATTGAGTAAAAATTAACTTACAATCGATTTGGGATGAAGTTCGCTCTTGAAAAATCGCCTATGGTGTTTGGGTTTTGAAAGAATGGTAAAAAGTGAAATTTCGACTAAGTATAAAATTTGCTGGGCCTCGGATGTGGGAATTGCGAACTGGATTTGCAATTTCGAACCCAACAGGGCTGGGAATTGTGAGATTTTTGTTCGCATTTGCGAACTTGGCCCATTTGGGGAAGGTTCGCATTTGCGAATATTTGATCGCATTTGCGATCATAGACCAGATTTCCCCTTCTTCGCATTTGCGAAGAAAAGTTCGCATTTGCGAGACCATAAGACCTGGGCCTTCTTCGCATTTGCGAACGTCGCTTTTGCGAACCAGGCTTCGCAAATGCAAAACCTGCAGGTCTGAAACACCCGCTAGTTTTTCAAGGGTTCAAATGCACTCACGGCCTATCCGAAATTCATCCGAGCCCTCGGGGCTCCAAACCAAACATGCACCCGACCTTAAAAACATTCTACGGACTTACTCGTGCGATTAAATCGCCAAAATAACATCGTTTACAATGAATTAAACCTCAAAATTCATAATTCCTTCCAAGTTTTCATAAAACATAAAATTTCCATTTCAAGTTCGAAACACGTCAAACGACGTCCGTTTTCAACCAAACTATACAGAAAACGCTTAAACCATTTATAAGACTTGTACCGGGTGTCGGAACCAAAATACGAGCCCGATACCACAGTCTTTTAATCAATTTTGATTTCCTTTTTCCTTAATAATTTTAGAAAAACAATTTCACAGAAAAATTCTTTCCTCGGGCTCTAGACCTCGAAATTCGATTCCGGGCACATGGCCGAGTCCCATATTTTTCTACGGACCTTCCTGGACCGTCCAATCTCGGGTCCGGGTCTGTTTACCCAAAATGTTGACCAAAGTCAACTTTAATCATAGTAATATCAAAATTTATTATTTTTCACATAGAATTCATATTTAAGCCTTCCGACTACATGCCCGGACTGTGCACGCAAATTGAGACAAGTAAAAATGAGGTTTTCAAGACCTCGGAAGCATAGAGCGGATAAGGAAATAGGTGATGACCCTTTGGGTCGTCACATCCTCCACCTCTAAAACAACCATTCATCCTCGAACGGACAAAAGAAAGAAGTACCTGAGTCGGGGAATAGACGTGGATAACGGCTTCGTATATCAGACTCGGACTCCCAGGTCGAGGCCTCAGGGGGCTGACCTCTCCACTAAACACGAACAAAGGGAAAAATCCTAGATCTCAACTAACGAACCTGCCGGTCTAGAATAGCTACCGGCTCCTCCTCATAAGATAAATCCTTGTCCAACTGGACAGTGCTGAAGTCTAACACATGGGTAGGATTGTTGTGATACCTCCGAAGCATAGACACATGAAAAACTGGATGCACGACTAATAAGCTAGGTAGCAATGCAAGTCTATAAGCCACCTCTCCTACTCGATCAAGAATCTCAAACGGACCAATGTACCTAGGGCTAAGCTTGCCCTTCTTTCCGAACCTCATCACGCCCTTCATAGGCGACACCCGGAGCAATACCCGCTCACCAACCATAAAATCTACATCTCGGACCTTACGGTCTGCATAACTCTTCTGCCTAGACTGAGCTGAACGCAGCCTCTCCTGAATGATCTTGACCTTATCTAAGGCCTCCTGAACTAAGTCTGTACCCAATAATCGGGCCTCTCCCGGCTCAAACTATCCGACTGGAGACCGACATCGCCTACCATACAACGCCTCATATGGGGCCATCTGAATGCTGGACTGGTAGCTGTTGTTATAGGAAAACTCTGCCAAAGGCAAAAACTGGTCCCACGAGTCTCCAAAATCAATGACACAAGCTCGGAGCATATCCTCCAAAATCTGTATAGTCCGCTCGGACTGACCGTCCGTATGAGGATAGAATGTTGTGCTCAACTGAACCTGGGTGCCCAACTCTTGCTGGACTGCTCTCCAGAAGCGCGAGGTGAACTACGTACCCCAGTCCAAAATGATGGATACCAGCACACCATGAAGGCGGACAATCTCCCGGATATAAATCTCAGCTAACCTCTCGGATAAATAGGAGACTGCTACTGGAATGAAATGTGCCGACTTGGTCAGCCTATCAATAATGACCCAAATAGCATCAAACTTCTTCCGAGTCAACGGAAGTCCAGTAACAAAATCCATAGTAATCCTCTCCCACTTCCACTCGGGGAGCTCAATCCTCTGAAATAAACCACCGAGCCTCCGATGCTCATACTTGACCTGCTGACAGTTCAAACACCGAGCCACATACGCAACAATATCCTTCTTCATCCTATGCCACCAAAAATCCTGCCGCAAGTCCTGATACATCTTTGCGGCGCCCGGGTGAATAGAATACCGAGAATTATGGGCCTCTGCTAAGATCAAACTCTCGAATCCCATCAATATTGGGCATACAAACTCGCCCTTGCAATCTCAAAACACCATCATCATCTAAGGTCACCTTCGTGGAACCCCCACGCTGCACCGTGTCTCTCAGGACACACAAATGGAGATCATCAAACCGCCGATTGCGGATACGCTCCAATAGAGAAGAACGAGCGACCGTGCAAGCTAACACTCTGCTAGGCTCAGAAATATCTAATCTCACCAATCGATTAGCCAAAACCTGAACATCTAAAGCAAGCGGTCTCTGGCTGGCCGGAATATAAGCAAGCCTACCCATGCTGGCGGACTTCCTACTCAATGCATCGGCCACCACATTGGCCTTACCTGGGTGGTACAAGATAGTAACATCATAATCTTTCAACAACTCTAACCACCTTCCCTGCCTCACATTCAACTCCTTCTTCTTGAACAGGTACTGAAGGCTCTTGTGATCCGTGTACACCTCACACGTCAGGCCATATAGATAATGCCTCCAAATCTTCAAAGTATGAACAATAGCTGCCAACTCTAGATCATGAACCGAATAATTCTTCTCGTGGATCTTAAACTGTCTCGAAGCATAGGCAATGACTTTGCCATCCTACATCAATACTGCACCAAGCCCGATACGGGAAACATCACAATAAACTGTGTAAGGCCCTGAACCCGTGGGCAAAACCAACACCGGTGCCGTGGTCAGAGCTGTCTTAAGCTTCTGAAAACTCGCCTCGCACTCATCTGACCATCTGAACTGGGCACCCTTCTGGGTCAATCTGATATCGGGGCTACAATAGACAAAAATCCCTCCACGAACCGATGGTAATAACTTGCTAACCCCAAGAAACTCCGAATCTCGGTCGCTGAAGCTGGTCGAGGCCAATTCTTGACTGCCTCAATCTTCTTCGGTTCCACCTGAATACCCTTTGTTGATACAATATGACCCAGAAATGCAACCGAACTCAATCAGAACTTGCACTTCGAAAACTTAGCATATAATTGACGATCATTCAGAGTCTGAAGAACCACTCTGAGGTGTTGCTCGTGCTCTTCCTAGCTGCGGGAGTACACCAGAATATCATCAAACTAGAATAGTACCTGTAATAATGGCATCTAACGACTCGGCCTCTGGTTTGGCTGGCAAAGCATAAAACCGGGGCTCAGCCCCACCTCCCTGAACCATGTCTCTGGGACGATCGGCTACCAGTTGACCCCTACCTCTGGCGGTCCGGCCTCCATCTCTACGGTCTTGACCTCCACCTCTATGATCCTACCCCCGCCCCTGGTTAGCTGCGCTGGTTGTGGGTCACCTGGTGCCTGAATCATGGGGCGAGGACCCTGCTGCTGCGACTGTGTACCCCTCAATCTCGGGCAAGCTCTGCTGATGTGACCATACTCACCACACTCATAACATCCCTCCGTACGATGAGACTGGCCCTGACTACTCGAATGACCTCCACAAAAACTCTGAAGAGGCGGTGCACTGATGGGAGCTGGCGGTGCACTGAGTGACTGCTAATTGGAATAATGCCCACGAAAACCACGATCATCTGGGGCACCCTGTGAAACCTGAAGGGCTGACTGAAATGGCCTGGAAGGCTGACCCCTATCATAAGAATCCCTGCCTCCAGATGAGGCACCACTGAATCGACCTGAGTGACGGGGTCTCTTGTCTGTCCTATGACCACCCCCTTGTGGCAGAACCATCTCGATCCTCCAGGCCACATTGGTCACCTCCTGAAAAGTAATGTCACTACCCGCCTCTCTGGCCATCTGAAGACGAATAGGCTGGATCAAACCATCAATAAATCTCCTCACCCTCTCCCTCTCAGTGGGGAGTATGACGAGGGCATGGCGAGCTAGATCGATAAATCGAGTCTCATACTGAGTGACCATCATAGGCCCCTGCTGGAGGCGCTCAAAGTGCCTCCGGTAAGCATCCCTCTGAGTAACGGGAAGAAACTTTCTAGAAACAACTCTAAAAACTGATCCCAAGTCAAAGGCGGGGACCCTGCTGGTCTGGCTAAACAGTAATCCCTCCACCACATTTTGGCTGATCCAGATAGACGAAAAGCCGTAAAATCAACTCCATTGGACTCCACAATGCCCATGTTCCGAAGAGCCTCGTGGAAGCTATATAAGAAATCCTGGGGCTCCTCAGAAGAAGCTCCGCTGAATGTAGCAGTGAAGAGCTTGGTGAACCTGTCCAGCCTCCACAAAGCATCTACGGTCATAGCCGCTCCATCACCGGCCTGTGCAACTACCCCCAGTTGAACTGTCGCAGCTGGATAAACCGGTGGAATCTGAGTCTGGGGAGCTACCTGCTCTGGAGTACGTACAACAAAAGTCTGGGCTCCTTCTCCATCCTGGGAAGTGGCTGGTGCCACAGAAAGCAATCCTGCTTGGGTAACACTCTCCATGAGGCCAACTAACCGGACCAAGGCGTCTTAAAGAACTGGGGTAGAGCTGGGCCCACCGGAACTGTCTGGGCTGGGGCCAGAACCTCCTCGTCAAGGTCAACCTGAGGCTCCGCCACTGGTGCTGCTACTGGTGGTTGGGCTCTGCCCCTACCTCGGCCCCTAGCATGACGTCTTTTGTCCCCAGCGGGAGCAGGATGGGGCTCAGACTATTGATTGGTGGATGAGGAAGCGCATGTTCTCACCATCTGCGAAAGAATATAGTAGAAATTCAATCAGCATTGAGAAACCAAATCGCACGACAAGAAAGAACAAATGAGAGATTTTTCCTAACTCAGTAGCCACAGGGGAGCGAGTACAGATGTCTCCGTACTGACCCCTCAGACTCTACTAAGTTTGTCCGTGAGTTGTGAGACCTATGTAACCTAGTGCTCTGATACCAACTTGTCACGAATCGTATTTTCCACCATGGGGATTGTTATGGCGCCTACTCATGGTAGCTAGGCAAGCCAACTTATTTACCTTTCCATTAATAAACAAATCTGTCAATAATTTATAGCATCAATAAGAAATATAGAATTCAATAATAATAATAATAATAATAATAATAATAATAATAGTAATAATAATAGTAGTAGTAACGATAATAATAGTGGAAGTCTAATTTATAAGTCTGAATCAAACGCGGAATAGACAATAATGGCCTCTACCAGATAGAGATCCGGGACAAATGAACCAACTCAATGGCTCTGAATAGACCCAAGTGAATTCTTTATTGGGCCGACTTCTCACACCTCAATCAAAATAGTGTTCAATCGACCCAATGAATAAAAACCAGGAACATCAGAAATTCATCTCAGCCCTTAATGCTTAGTAATTGACAGGGATAATCCAAACAAACCAAAAGACAAAAAAAAATAATAAAATAAACTAAATAACAAAATAACCACAGATTTAAATCAACCTTGCTAAACAGGCACATGTAAAATCAAAAGAAAAGAAAAGAAGAAGAAACAGAGATAGCTAAAATAATGAAGAAGGAAAAAGATTAATCAAGAAGTAAAGAAAAGAGAAAACTTACTATAATCGGACCAAGAAAAGGGAAGCTCGACCATTTAAACCTTCGGATTCTCAGTCTAAACTGATATTAATCGTATGTTCCCATAGGGAATGAACGAATAAAATTATTTTAGACCAAGAACATCCACAGAATCTCGCTTTAAAAAAAACTAGGGTTTGGACTCAAGTTTGGTATTCGAGAGATTTGGCTAAGATTTGAGGGGAAAAGGGGTGTGAATTTGTGAAGAGATGATCGTGGGGGTTCTAAGGTGTTAGTTTGGTGGGGATTGGGTGGTGGTACCGCCGGCTATGGTGGAGGATTCAAAGGCGGCGGCTAGGATTTGGGTGTTTTGGGGGTTTTCAGTGAGATTCGAGGGAAAACACCAGTGGATTTAAGATGGGGAGGTCAAGGCGAGCTTGTGGTGTAAATTAGGTTGGGATTGGACGCCGGCCACCGCCGTAGGCGATTTTCGACGGTGGCAGACGACGGCCCAGGACGGAGGGAGACTATCTCTAGGGTTTGATTAGAGAAGAGAGATGAGGGGGTGGGGGAGGCGTTAAGACATATATATATATCTGAAGACCCCAGCTTTCCCACCGTTGGATCTAGAAAACCTCGACGGCCAGGATTCATTTTTAAAGAAAACGATGTCGTTTGGTCGCCTATGTGGGAGACCGGGTTAGGGTGATTTGGGCTGGACTGTGGGGTAATTTGGACGGGTTTGGGGTTTAACATTTGGGCCCGGAATATGTTTAGTCCGGTTTAAAGGGTGTTTGGTTGACTTGGAGGGGATTTGGTTTGGGCCAGCCTAATATTTGGGCATTTTTATCAAAGACTCAACTTCTTTTAATTTTTCATCTCTTTTCTTTTTAAATTAAAAACTAAAAACTAAAATCAATCCTAACAAATTATATTAAGCTCTAATTAATACTTAACTCAATTAACTACACACAAAATTAAAAGAAAATTAACAAAATTCAAAGCTAAAAATTAAACAAAGCAAAAATAAATCAATTTTTATGATTTTTGTATTTTTGTAAAATCCTAACTGCTAATTAATCTAAAATATGTAAAACTAAATCCTAAATGCAAATGCAATACATATTTTTGTATTTTTTAGAATTATATAAATTAAAAAATACACACAAAATGTAAATAAACATGAAAACTATGCAATTAATTCCTAAAAATTAAATAATCAAAAGAAAAATCCTAATTTTAAGAATCCTGTAGGATTAAATCATGCGAGGCAAAAATCATGTGCTCACAGCTGCCCTCTTTGCTCGGAAACATAAAGAGTTTTCGGGCAAAGATAAATGAGCAATTATGAGGGATTTTTGCCCGCTTGACACTCCATGAGAAGTATTTTTTGAAAAATATCTGACCGAACCTTGCTTCAGAGGTTGCCTACATATCCTTGGCTGTAAAGGAATCAGGTCAGTGTAGTTCTGGAAGTTTTGGTAGCTGAGACTACCGGGAGCTGTGATTTCAGTGCTGTTGCTGTTGCTACTGCTTGCTGACCTCCTTATTACACCAAAAGAAAAATCAAATCTAAGCTAGCTATTCCTATAAACTACGAGTTACAAGATTCCTATCTATAAATCTCTTGAAGCTTCATCTTGAGTCTTAGTTGATTTTGCTGTGGACCCCGATCTGAATCTTGATGCTCGCAAGCTGTAGGTGCTGGTGCTTTCTTCAGCATTTGATTAAAGCGGGACATGCGAAGCTTGTGACTTCAATCAAATTTTGATTAGTCCGCATCTTTGTCTGCTTCATCATTTTGAATTCACTTCTTTTGTTCTTTTTTTTTCTTTTCTTTATTCTAAATTGAGACTCATTCTTTTGGTCATCTCGAATCTTGTGCCTTGAGGTAAAACATGTTCAGACACCAAAACAAACAAACGAATGAAATTTTTCTGCCCCAGTTTTCACTAGAAAAATTTCGTGAGTTATTTGTGACAAAAGTCTGAACTTTCTTATTTTTTTTAATAAAACAAGAACTATGTCTATTTAGGATTGAAAAAAATTAGGGAATGGAGTCTTATATCTAAAATGTCAACTCAGGAATTGGAGCCCTAATGTTGGCGAAAAGGCGACTAGGGAATGGAAGCCCTATGTCTAAAAAGGCTCAACTCAGGGATTGGAGCACTAATGTTGGCAAAAAGGCGACTAGGGAATGGAAGCCCTATGCCTAAAAAGGCACAACCCAGGGATTGGAGCCCCAATGTTGGCAAAAAGGTGACTAGGTAATGGAAGCCCTATGCCTAAAAAGGCACAACTCAAGAATTGGAGCCCTAATGTTGGCAAAAGGCGACTAGGGAACAGAGGCCCTATGTCTAAAAAGGCACTACTCAGGGATTGGAGACCAAATGTCAGCAAAGACGACTAGAGAATGGAGGCCCTATGTCTAAAAGGCTCAACTCAGGGATTGAAGCCCTAATGTTGGCAAAAGGAGACTAGGCAATGGAGGCCCTATGTCTAAAAGGCACAACTCAGGGATTGGAGCCCTAATGTTGGCAAAAGGAGACTAGGGAATGGAGGACCTATGTCTAAAGGCACAACTCAGGGATTGGAGCCCTAATGTTGGCAAAAGGAGACTAGGGAATGGAGGCCCTATGTCTAAAAGGCACATCTCAGGGATTGGAGCCCTAATGTTGGCAAAAGGCGACTAGGGAATGGAGGACCTATGTCTAAAAGGCACAACTCAGGGATTGGAGCCCTAATATTGGCAAAAGACGACTAGGGAATGGAGGCTCTACGTCTAAAAAAGCTAAACTCAAGGATTGGAGCCCTAATGTTGGCAAAAGGCGACTACGGAATGGAGGCCCTATGTCTAAAAGGCTCAACTCAGGGATTGGAGCCCTAATGTTGGCAAAAAGAAACTAGGGAATAGAGACCCTATGTCTAAAAAGGCTCAATTCAAGGACTGAAGACCTAATGTTAGCGAAAAGGCGACTAGAGAATGGAGGCCCTATGTCTAAAAAGGCACAACTCTGGGATTGGAGCCCTAATGTTGGCAAAAGGCGACTAGGGAATGGAGGCCCTATGTCTAAAAGGCACAACTCAGGTATTGGAGCCCTAATGTTGGCAAAAGGCGACTAGGGAATGGAGGCCCTATGTCTAAAAGGCTCAACTCAGGGATTGGAGCCCTAATGTTGGCAAAAGGCAACTAGGGAATGGAGACCCTATGTCTAAAAAGGCACAACTCAGGGATTGGAGCCCTAATGTTGGCAAAAGGCGACTAGGGAATGGAGGCCCTATGTCTAAAAAGGCTCAACTCAGGCATTGGAGACCTAATATTGGGAAAATACGACTAGGGAATGGAGGCCCTATGTCTAAAAGGCACAACTCAGGGATTGGAGCCATAATGTTGGCAAAAGGCGACTAGGGAATGGAGGCCCTATGTCTAAAAAGCTCAACTCAGGGATTGGAGCTCTAATGTTGGCAAACAAAAGTAAAAGATTCATATCGGGGATTCTAAACTATCCTTTTTGGGATTTTCTTCTTTTCCTCTTTTTTATTATTTCATTTTTAACAAGATGTAGGAAAGAACTTGGAGGAAACTTCCCTTTTTGGAGTAATTATTTGCTGCAAAGTTGTTTCAGCACCTGTGCATTTCTTTTCCTTTTGGTTGCACCTGCTTCTTGCACGGTTGCTTGGATTGAACCTATTTCAATTTTCAAATAAAGAACAATTGTTAGTTTGAAATGGTGGTTGGTTTTGTGGCCTTGATTGTCTCAATTGCTTGATCCCGGCCCAGCTTCTGTTAAGAACCTCCGTTGCTTGCTGGTTTTGAACATTAATCTCTCTCTTAAACCGAAGGGCTCAACTTTTAGGTTTTCATGACGACTCGCCCGCGTGGGGCTTCGACCTTTTCCTTTATTCTTCCCTTAGGACCTTTGTCCTTGACTTTCTTTTCCTTTTCAATAACTTTGCTTTCCAAAGGATCAACCATCATGGCCAGTCGGGATTGGCTTGACGCACCCGCTGAGGCTGGGTACTATTCTTAGCTTTTGTTAGGCAGAGCCCTATAAAGCCAGTCTTTCCACCTTTTCTTTGTATTAGTTTCGGGAACAGAGTTAGACCAAAAGCGATTAAAAGAAAAAGTAAACAAAAGGCAAGAAAATGAATTTAAAGAGAAGTATCCCTTTCGAGGAGAAGGAAGGACTTACCTGGGGTGCATGCAGGCTTCAAATAGACATGACATGCTTCTTGGACTGGATGCCCAACCCGCACAAAGTTTCCCAGTTTCAAAACCAAGGAATCTTGCCAGGACTTTTCAGTGGTGGGAAATGTCTTCTTTTCGACCGATGGCGCCCTTTGCGGGTTTTCGCCAATCGACCTCTCTTATTTCTCTTCTCACCATCGCCTTATAGTGCTCTTTACGAGTTTTCACTAATAAGACTCTCTCATTTTCAAATTCTCTGCTCACCATCGCCTTATGGTGCCCGTAGGTTTTCATCAATAAGACTCTCTCATTTTATTTCTCTCTGTTTGATTGCATCAGATCCAAACAACAGTGTTTTCTAGTTCTGACACCTTTGCCTATTCGTCAGAAGGACTTGGACAGAGTTTGGGTAAAAATAATCTGGATGGAATTACAAATTTGGAACCATTCTGGTGGGCTCATTGCCGAACCGTTATGACATCTGCCCCAATTTCACTTTTGGGTGAATTGGGATTTTTGTTTTGGTGTGACTGAACCCCAGAGAGAGGCTGCCTACATATCCTTTCAGAATCAAGTCAGACGCAGTTCAGGGAAAACATTTTTTTTGTTGTTGCTTTTTTCTTCTTCTTTGTTTTTTCATTTTTTTCATTTTTTTTAAATAATACTTTCGGGCTCCAAAGAGGGTAAGCAAGGAAAAGTAACCGGCTCAAAGGGTTTGCGAAAGATGGATAGTGTTTGGATAGCAAGAATGAAAGCCTTCGTCATCCCAATTGGACAAAGTCATTTCTGCATAAATCCTAGACATAGTACCGTTTTACTGCATCCGCATTCACAGCTGCTTCGGGATCATTTCCTTCGATATCGCCCAGATACAATGCTCCTCTCCACAATATCTTTCTGGTGATGTATGGGCCCTTCCAATTAGGAGCAAATTTTCCTTTCGCTTCCTGGTTATGAGGAAGAATGCGCCTTAACACAAGTTGTCCCACTTCGAAATTCCTGGGCCGCACTTTCTTGTTATAAGCACGGGCCACTCTTTTTTGGTACAACTTCCCGTGGCAGACCGCAACCATCCACTTTTCATCAATTAAGGTCAGCTGTTCCAGACGGGTCTTGACACTCACTGTTCTCAATCTCAGCTTCAACGATGATCCGGAGAGACGGGATTTCTCCTCCGCAGGTATTACTGCCTCAGTTCCATAGACCAGTAATGTGAAAGGCAACTTTTCATGCCATTGCCTGGAGCTCTGAATCATCTTTCTCAAAATCTTCTTGATGTTCTTGTTTGCTACTTCAACAGCACCATTGGCTTTGGACCGGTAAGGAGTAGAGTTCCTATGCGTTATTTTTAATTGTTCACATATCTCTCCCATCAAATGACTATTCAGGTTTGCAGCATTATCTGTGATGATGGTTGCAGGTATGCCAAAATGGCAGATAAGATTGGAGTGCACAAAATCTACCACAGCTTTCTTAGTGACCGATTCGAGAGTGATGGCTTCAACCCACTTCGTGAAGTAGTCAATGGCAACCAGTATGAATCTGTGCCCATTTGAGGCTTTCGGCTCGATCGGCCCTATGACGTCCATGCCCCAAGCAACAAATGGCCAAGGCACTGACATAGGATGTAGTTCTGTGGGAGGTGCATGAATCAAATCACCGTGCACCTGACACTGATGGCACTTCCGAACAAAGCTGAAGTAGTCCTTTTCCATGGTTATCCAGTAATAGCCTACTCGAAGGATTTTCTTTGCTAACACATACCAGTTCATGTGAGGTCTGCACACTCCTGCATGTACTTCATGCATGATTCTTTTGGCCTCTTCGGCGTTAACACATCTTAACAAGTTGAGATCCGGGGTCCTTTTGTACAAGACCTCACCACTTAAGAAGAAACCACTTGCATGCCATCTAAGGGTTCACTTTTGGTCTCCACTGGCTTGCTTGGAGTATTCTTTCTTAGAAACCTTTTGATGTCATAGTACCATGGATGGGTGTTTGGTTCTGTCTCAACCGTATTACAATAACCGTGCCTTTCCTGGATTAGGATTTCCAAGGGATCAATGTGGGCATTGCCTGGGTAGGGCAACATCGAGGCCAGAGTGGCGAGTGTATCAACTAGTTTATTGCGACAACGAGGGATGTACCTGAACTCTATTGACTTGAACCGCTTCCTAAGATCTTCTACATGTTGCTGATAGGGAATAATATTAACATCTCGGGTTTCCCATTCTCCTTGGGCTTGCCGGATAATCAGATCTGAGTCTCCCATAATCAACAACTCTTCGACATCTGGGTCGATCACCATGTTCATACCCATAATACAAGCTTCATACTCAGCAGTGTTGTTTGTGTAGAAAAACCGAAGCCTAGTTATGGCTGGGTAGTGCTGAACAGTGGGTGAGATCAAGATTGCCCCAATTCCCACACCTTTTGCGTTTACCGCTCCATCAAAGAATATCTTCCAAGTAGTAGTATCCTTGGATATCACCTCGACTAAGTTTACTTCTTCATCCGGGAAGTAAGTGTTCAGGGGTTGGTATTCTTCATCAACCGAATTTTCAGCCAAATGATCTGCTAACGCCTGGGCTTTCATTGCCGTGCGAGTGACATGGACTATGTCAAATTCAGTGAGTAGAATCTGCCATTTTGCTAATCTCCCCGTGGGCAATGGTTTCTAGAATATGTATTTCAAAGGATCCAACCTGGTTATGAGGTAAGTGGTGTAGGCTTGCAAATAATGTCTCAACTTCTGAGCGACCCAAGTTAGGGCACAACAGGTTCTTTCCAATAGAGTATACTTAGCTTCATAGCTGGTAAATTTCTTGCTCAGATAGTAGATCGCCTGTTCTTTCTTCTCGGTTACATCAAGTTGCCCGAGGACACAGCCGAAAGAATTTTCCAAGACTGTCAGGTACAATAAAATAGGACTCCCTGACTCTAGTGGGACCAAGACTGGCAGATTTGACAGATATTCCTTGATCTTATCAAAAGCTTCTTGACTTCCATCCGTCCATTTGATTGTTGCATCTTTCTTCAGCAATTTGAATATGGGCTCACATGTGGATGTCAACTGAGCAGTGAACCAGTTGATATAGTTTAATCTACCCAACAAGCTCATCACATTTTCTTGGTTCTCGGAGGAGGCAAATCCCGGATAGATTTTGTTTTTGTTGGATCTAACTCGATACCTCTTCGGCTGACTATAAAGCCCAAAAGTTTGCCCGATGGGACTCCTAAAGCATATTTGGCTGGGTTCAGCTTCAAATCATATTTGCGCAACCATTTGAAGAATTTTTCAGGTCTCGAACATGGTCATCCTGGGTTTTGGACTTGAAGATTACGTCGCCCACATACACCTCAATCTCTTGATGCATCATATCATGGAAAATGGCGGTCATGGCCCTCATGTAGGTTGCCCCAGCATTCTTTAAACCAAACGGCATGACTCTGTAACAATATGTACCCCAAGGTATGGTAAAAGCTATTTTATCGGCATCTTCTTCATCCATCAACACCTGGTGATATTCTGCCTAACAGTCCACGAAGGACTGTATATCATGCTTGACGCAGTTATCAATAAGGATGTGGATATTGGGCAAAGGGAAGTTGTCTTTGGGACTTGCCTTGTTTAAATCTCTGTAATCCACACACACCCGGGTCTTCCTGTCGTTCTTTGTAACTGGTACTATATTAGCTAGCCATATGGTGTACCTGACCACTCGGATCACCCCTACTTTCAACTGTTTCGTGACCTCTTCTTTGATCTTGTCACTAATATCAGTTTTGAACTTTCTTTGCTTTTGCTGGACCA
This sequence comes from Nicotiana glauca, assembly GCA_026770625.1. NCBI lineage: Eukaryota > Viridiplantae > Streptophyta > Magnoliopsida > Solanales > Solanaceae > Nicotiana > Nicotiana glauca. The sequence goes on from MU684750.1 coordinate 39,704, forward strand.
GGGGGCAATCGGGGTAAGTCGGCAACTTATGAACCACCAAATCAACAGTTAGCCCTAGCATGTCATCGTACGACCAAGAAAACACATCTTTGAACTCAAACAGGAGTTGGATTAATTTATCCCGGGTTTTTTTGTCCGTTTGAATGCTTATCTTGGTTTCCCTTATTTCTTCAGAAGTTCCCAAGTTAACCGGCTCGGTATCATTTAAGTTTGGCTTAGGTTTATTCTAAAATTGTTCCAATTCTCGATTTATTTCCCTAAAGCCTCTTCTTCATCGTATTTCGGTTCTTGGTTCATTATTTCACAATTAGACAACATGTTTGGATCTGGGAATGAAGTCCGCAAGCATGTCATGTTATTTAAAGCCGCATTATTGGAATTGAAATAAGAAATAAAAGAGAAAAATAGCAAAATTAGAAAGAATAAAGAAATCTAAACGATGAAATATTGATTTCATTTCTTGGAATTTGAAGATAACAGGGTTTACATTTGGAATTTAAAAGACAAGAAACTAAAGAAAACACCCGAGTTACACCCTGGAATAACTCGCGATATAGAAACAGTGGCAGGACAGGTCTACCAGGACTCCCGCCTGATTGGGAATACTGTAGCCTTCCAATTCTGCAGCTTGGCATTTGGTCCCATATACAGCACCTCAGCGGTGCTTGATCCCTCTCCTGGCTGAACCATGCGGGTTTCATATAGTGTCCTTCTCATTACCCCACATATCTCTTCGGCCGTAGAGGCCTCATCCTCCTCTTGTTCATTATATGTTGGCTTGACAAATGTCTCGTACAGATGTGGCAGTGGTTGAGTCAAAACCCATCCATCATTCTTTCTGTCATTCGCCTATTTTATATCATCTAGAGTAGGTTGGAAGCCTACCCCGAAGAACTTCTCAGTGACAGGCGGGGTAACTGGTTCAGCTATTCTTTGCAGGGATCTCCCGAGTCCCTACCCCGGTTTGAAGCCATGTAGGATCATTTCTTTAGCCACCATGATTGATGCATTGGAAAGGAAGGGTTGGGGGCAATGGTTTCTCTCTTCATACTGGTCTGCCACCACAACTTCAAAGGCCTGATAAATTATGTGCTCGCTTCCTTCTCTTGCTTCAAGGCATGGGACTGATGGGTCCCAATATATTGATTGCTCGTCCTCCCCGTGGACCACGATCTCGTGCTCCTCATGCTCGAATTTTACCATTTGATGAAGAGTGGAGGGTACAACCCCTGCTGCGTGGATCCATGGCCTCCCAGAAGAAAGTTGTTGGATGTGTCCATGTCTAGAACCTAGAAAGTTACCTCAAAGTCCACTGGGCCAATGGTCAGAATTAGATCGATCTCTCTAATAGCATCCCTTTTTATACCATCGAAAGCTCTTACATAGACATTGTTGGGATGAATCCTTTCGGTCCCAATTTCCATGCACTGTAGTGTTGAGAGTGGGCAGATGTCTACCCCAGAGCCTCCATCCACCATAACCCTTTTTACGTAGTACCCTTCATATTTGATAGTTAAGTACAGTGTTTTGTTATGTGCGGCCCCTTCTGGGGGCAAGTCATTCTTGGTGAAGGAGATCTGGTTGATTGCGAAAAACCTTTTTGCCATTCTTTCCAATTGCTCCACGGAAGTCTCAGCAGGCACATACGCTTCATTGAGGGTCTTGATCAATACCTTCTGATGTTCGGTAGAGTTCATCAACAGAGATAACAAGGAGACTTGTTTGGTAAATTTTCGAAGCTGATCGATCACTTCATAATCCACCATTTTCATCTTTTGAAAGAAGGCTTCCGCTTCTTCGGCACTCACGGGAGTTTTAGATGGGAAGCGCTTTCTAGTGGCGTTGTTCACTTCTTCCAAATTGGAAGACCTTTCAACAAGGTTATTTTCTTGAACTTCTCCTGAGATTTCTTTGCCCTTATAGGTCACCACTAATTTGTTATAGTTCGAGGGTACAACGGTAGGATCTGTCATGGGTTTCTGTGATGCTCGTCCAATAACCACGGGCTCATTCAGCATTGATGGCTTAATTGTCCCCCCGCATCATATAAGCCCCCTTAGGCACATACATCTGGGCTGCCTTGTTCAGCTCAAATCTCTTGGGAAGACTCAAAGTCAACTCCTTTTTCTCGCGGCCCTGAGGAACACAGAGAATAGCATCTTTAGGAGGCATTACCCCCGTTCCTGCTTCAATTTTCTCATCTGATTTTGGATGGGTGGCTTTGTTCTTTTTCTCCCCTTTATCTTGGTTCGGGGAGGTTTTTGGTTTTCTCTCTACATCAGCAATGGCAATTATGGCCTTCAATGCCTGGTCAAATTCCTTATCCTCGTAAATTATTCCAATTACAAGCCCGTTGTTGTGGGCTGGCAGTGGGTTATTAGTCACATTGGGGACATCCCCATACTTTAGCACTATCTTTCCTTGTTCTATCAAGTTTTCTACCGCTCTTTTCAAGGTCCAACAATCATCCGTGTCGTGCCCTTCTTCCCCTGAGTGATAAGCACATCTTACACCAGCTCTGTAAGTGGATGATGCTGAGTTTTGCCTTGTTTGAGGAACTGGCTGTAGCAAACCCATTTGAACAAACTTTGGAAATAGATTGGAGTAGGATATACCGATTGGTGTAAAAGTTTTCCTCCTGGGTGGCTCACGAGAGGTAAAGTTGTTTTATGGGGGGACGGGGGTTGTAGTGGTTTTGGTAAGGAGGCTGGTTTCTTGGAAATGGAGCTTGGTTCCTTTTGGCTTGTTGCTGAGCCCGGACATAAGGTTGAGCATTCATGACCGCGTACGGCTGAGGAGCATAGGCCATGTCCTGGTAGGGGTAATAATGTTGAGGGGTTCTTCCTAGGAACATGGATTTGGGAGCACGGTGTCTTCTTGCACCCGACGCTGCCATGGATGTTTCTTCCTTTTTCTTGCCCTTTGCTACTCCTCCAGACCCACCCTGAATGGCTTGGGAGGTAGATATAATAGCGGACTGGCTTAGAATTCGACCCATTTTCATTCCGTTTTCAACCATTTCACCGATTTTGATAGCTTTCGCGAACGGTTTACCCATAGCTGACATCATATTTTGGATGTAGTCGGCTTCCTGAGCTTGAAGGAACATTGTGACCATTTTGACCTCGTCCATTGGAGGCTTTACTCTAGATGCTTATTCACGCCACTTAGCTGCGTACTCCCGGAACCTCTCCGAGGACTTCTTTTTCAGATTTGTCAATGAGTTTCTGTCTGGAGCAATGTCTATATTGTCCTGAAATTGTCTTACAAAGTCTCTAGCAAGGTCTTCCCAGATGTGCCAGTGAGTTATATCTTGATCCATGTACCACTCGGAGGCAATACCAACCAGACTTTCTCCAAAATAGGCCATGAGTAACTCTTCCCTTCCTCCGGCCACTCACAACTGATTGCAGTATTTCTTGAGATGAGCAATAGGATCACCATGCCCATCGTACTTTTCAAACTTAGGGGTTTTGAATCCTAATGGTAAGTGCACGTGAGGGAACATGCATAAATCAGCATCGGACACACTTTTGTGCCCACTCAAACCTTGTATGTTTTTGAGGCTCTGCTCCACGCTTCTCATCCTCCTTGCAATCTCTTCCTGTTCGAGAGTTTTGGGAGTCTTTTCCTGTCCCACAGTGAACTCAAATTGAGTTGGTTGAGGATAAATATAGGTGGGGAACTGAGGAGGTTCTATTTGGAAGGTGGGTGTTTGGAATGTCAAAGCTGAAAGGTCAAAAGTTGTCCTAGGCAGTGTAGGTTATGCCGTGGCTGAGCATGGGGGAGTGGTATAGATGTTTAAAGCTGCCCCGGACATGAACACCTGGGGGCGAACCCGAGGCTCGAACAAAAACCCGATTACACATTCCCCCACGAACCCAAATATATGATTTGTTTTTGAAATCGGATCTCAAATTGAGGTCCAAATCTCCAATTTTAGAAAAACCTAGGTTCTACCCAAAACCCCCAACTTCACCCAAGAAAATCATTGATTTTAAGTGGAAATCATGTTAAATGATGTTAATGATTGAAAGAATTGAGTAAAAATCGACTTACAAATGATTTGGAATGAAACTTGTTCTTGAAAAATCGCCTAAAGAGTTTGGGTTTTGAAAGAATGGTGAAAAATGGTTCAAATTCAACTAAATATAAAATTTCCTGGGCCTCAGATATGGGAATTGCAATTTGGGGTTCGGAAATGCGAACCCCGACCATTTGTGGGAATTGCGAAGCTGGGTTTGCATTTGCGAACCCTTCCCATTTTGCCACTTCTCGCATTTGCGAAGGGAAAAGTCGCATTTGCGACCACCCTACTTTCGTATTTGCGAACACTAAGACCGCATTTGCAATCAGTGGCCAAAATCCCATAATTTGCAATTGCGATGCAAAGCTCGCATTTGCGAGCTTGCAATTGCGAGATGATCTTCGCAAATGCAAAAACCACAGAGCTGAGCATACCAGATTTTACAAAGTTCAAAAATACAATTTGTGGCATATCCAAAACTCACCCGAGCCCTCGGGGCTCCAAACCAAACATACAAACAACCTTAAAAATATCCTACGGACTTATTTGCGCAATCAAATCGCCAAAATAACATCATATACATCGAATTAAGCCTCAAAATTCATAATTTCTTCCAAATTTTCATAAAACATCAAATTTCCATTTTAAATCCGAAACACGTCAAACGACGTTCGTTTTCAACCAAACTTAACAGAAAGTACTTAAACCATATATAAGACCTGTACCGGGCGCCAGAACTATAATACGGGCCTGATACCATCACTTTCTAATCAGATTTTATTTCTAATTTCCTTAATTATTTCAAGAAAATAATTTCACACAAAAATTTATTTCTCGGGCTTGGGACCTCCGAATTCGATTGCGGGCATATGCCCATGTCCCATATTTTTTTACGGACCCTTCGGGGCCGTCAAATCACGGGCCCGGGTCCGTTTACCCAAAAAGTTGACCGAAGTCAAATTTATTCATTTTAATATAAAAATTTAGCATTTTTCTCACAGAATTCAAAACTAAGCTTTTCAGCTACGCGTCCGGATTGCGCACACAAATCGAGGCAATCCTAAATGAGATTTTCAAGGCCTCAGAAGCATAGAAGGAGTAAGGAAAGAAGTGATGACCCCTTTGGGTCATCACAAGTTTAGTCAGTTTTCGAATATCCATTGACACCCCTATGGCCACTTGCTTTGCATGCACAATCGAAAGCAAAGAGTACTGTCGAGTCAATGGCGAATCTGTTCAACAATATATGGCTCCTGTTATATATGTGTTAAAATAATGCACTAAGGGGTTGTTTGGTAGGAGGTATTAGAAAAAATAATGCAACCATTAACCCCGTGCATTACTAATATCTTGTTTGGTATATTTTTTCAAGCTGTGTATAACTAATGCTTGTATTAGTTATACATCATACTTGGTATTAAACTGTATATAAGTAATGCATAGAAACAGAGGCGAATCCAGCATTTGAAGTTTATGGGTTCCTATTGTAAACTTAAATTAATATACAATAATAATTGGGTTCACATTTATATATTTATAGAGATTTAATAATTTTTTAATAAAAATATAGGTCCACGCAAAAGTTAATGGGTTCCAGGGAACCCATTAACTCTACTCTACATCTTCCAAAAACCATGACATTAGTAATACCAAGGTTGTTAATGCATGCATTAGTATGGTTAAAAATAAAATTGTCCATAAAGTCCCTTAAAGCTAGAGAATGTGGAGGACATTTTTGTAAATAACTACTTTTCTTAAAAATTATGCAATGCATTATAATTTTTAATACACCACACCAAACAGTAGATAAAAAATAATATCTGCATAACTAATGGTTGCATTACTAATCCCTGCATTACAAATACATCTTATTCCGCACTATTTTTATACACCCTATCAAATGACCCCTAAGTAAATATTAAATTTCGAATTCAATAAATTAAATGATCTATAAATACTATCCTTTAGCCCGCCTTTCCTTTTTCTGTTTTTTGTTATTTCTGGTCTTCTTTTAAGGTAATGTTAATGGTGATGTTACATCTAGATGTGATGTTTAGATTTTATTACTCCATCCGTTCTAATTTACGTGAACCTGTTTGACTGAGCACGGAGTTTTAAAAAAATAAAAATTTTTGAAATTTGTGGTCCTAAACAAGTCAAAAAGGGACCTAGGGTATTTGTGTGGTTACAAAAACTTCTCATTAATGGTAGAATTATAAGTTTAAGCTAAATTGTTACCAAATTTAAAAAGGGGTCATTCTTTTTTGAACAGACCAAAAAGGAAATATGTTCACATAAACTGAAACGGAGGGAGTATTATAAATGCATGTTATAAATTTTTATGATGTTTAAATACATAAGTATTTAAATACATAGATGTGATATTTAGATTTTAATTATATTATGGAAAGGGAGAGGGTAAAGGTTCTATGTTACTAATGACATTTGTATCTCCAAACGCAATCATACCTCCCTACAAAAATATTTTAATATAATAATTATTTATTATAAAAGCCAAGTTTTTCTTAGAATTGATTTTTATGTTATGTTACAATATATGTCCTCTATAATAGAACTTCATTAAATCAGCAAAAAAATATCGGAAAGAGCCTAGCATTTGGACATAGATTTAGTTGAAACTTGAAAAAAAAACTTTAAAAGATAAAATGAAAAATAATTTTTGAAAAATCTCACATACAAATACTCTGACTCATTAGAGATGATTGGGTATTCATACTCTGATTTGGGTGGATGCAAAGATACTGGTAAATCTACTTCAGGATACATTTTCCTTCTTGCTAGAGGTTTTGTGTCTTGGAGAAGTGTCAAGCAGACCATTGTTGCAACATCCACAATGGAAGCTGAATTTATAGCATACTATGAAGCTACATCACAGGTGTTATGGTTGAAAAACTTTATTTTTAGCCTTAGGATTGTCGATTCTATTTCAAGACCATTGAGAATCTTATGTGACAATTCAGCTGCAATGTTCTTTCTAAGAATAATAAAAGTGGCAGCCTAAGCAAACACATCGATATAAAGTACTTGATGATTAGAGACTATGTGAAGAAGCAAGATATGAGTTTTGAGCATGTTAGTACTACTTTGATGATTGATGATCCTATCACTAAAGGTCTGCCAGCTAATATTTTCAAGGATCACGTAACCCATATGGGTCTTAGTAGCTCAATTTAGCATTTCTTTATTCTCTAACAGTTTGTCGGGACATTATATTTATTTTGATATACATGACAGCGCACACTTTGGTCTTTCATGTATTATTTGGATCGCGTCACATGAAATGCACCCGCAATTCGAAACACATTTTATTCAACTTTTTAGGATTTGGATTTGGGTCACATGAAATGCACACCCGAATTTAGGAAGATAGTATTATTAAATAACGCGCCTAAAGCAACTAACGCATTGTTAACTTTGCGGGGGGCATGAAAATTCGCTAAATAGCACGTCCTGAGTTCTAAGTATTTTAAAGGATATAACTAAAGAGGGCCACCCATTTGTGATTTTGTTTGGCGCGGCACACCTCAATTTCCTTTTTTTAAGGATGTCCTAACTAAGCTCGGAGTGTCATGAGCTATTATTGTCTATTATGGTTCAACTACTATCCTAATTAAAGGACTTAACATTAGATATGATTAAAGGCTAATTAATTAATTAAAAGCTCACATGGGAGAAGTTACTTATTTTTAGGCAAAGGAGTGACTAGGTCCACTACAAATGAACAGGCAGCCCAATGAGAGAGGAATGATCCAGATCTCACTCGTAGGATACTGTCCTACCTGGGCCCAAGGGTGAGCCCAAGCTTGGAGAAATCAGGCATACCAACCCAAGCCAAAACTGACTTGGGCTCGAAAAAAACCCAATTCAAACAAAAACATGCTCACATCAATTGAGAAAATAACGAGGGGGTCGAACCCAGGACACCGCAGGTGGAAGATATTCAAATTAAAGAAATATGCATCAACAACTGAATTTTAAATTGCAGATTTTGAATCAAATGACCACGGACCTAAGGCTTTGGAAATTATACACTGAAGCACGGATCAAGACTCAACTAAGAACCATTTACAAATCTATTCACCACAGAATTAATATTTATACAAACAAACATATTAATCCTATATTCATTTTCATGCTCACATGATATACCAAATTTAGACTTAAACTAACATTTAAGGCATGGTAGCAAGACCCTGAAAATACTTAAAAGAGATCAATACTATTATAGACTGACTCCTCACAATGTCTAGGATTCATGCATGACCAGAGATCATTTATTACGACATAGCTAAACTATTAAAGGAGATATCAGGCTTGCACATACAAACAGTAGTAGAAACCTACAACTCCGAGAATAATTCATGCATTTAACTAACATAGATTGCAAAGTTAACATAAACTACAACTCAATAACCAAATAAGATATAAATAAGTTCAACAGTCCATAATTACTTGCAACATGAGAACTTGCTACTTAAATAGAAATCAACTAAACTATACTATGAACAGGTAAAGGTAATATGAACATCATGCAAGAGACAACATGCTATGGCATAATAGTTCTTTCATTTCATTTTCAAATTGTACCTTACATCATGAAGGGTTCAAAACTTGTACCTGGAATAATGAAAGCAAATAAGTGAGATTGAGCAAATGATAAGCAGCAGCAACACAACAATGATAATAGCCCAAGAATAATAAGGAATGCCCTGCTTTTAAGAAATTTCGAACCATCAAAGTGTTAAATAAAATCCGGCAATCGAAGATCCAACCAAAAATGACCCAAACATTTGAGTACCCAAATAGATTCAACTCATTTTACCCCTTCAGCTATTTAGGAATTATCTCAGAATGGAGACCTAAAGAATTTCAGGAATTTTCAATAGAACAGTGAAATTTTGCAGTTTTCAGCCGCTTATGTTTCTCTACTTTTTAGCTCTTTTCCAATTCTGATCCCTTGAGCTGCAGGTAACATGTTCCTTTATAGGCAAGTTACTAGGGCAGCCCCAAAAATTTTATTTACCTCTTAGGTCCTTTTTAACTTTTGCTTTTTGCTTAAGAATCCCTAAAATTTTTACTTGCTACCCAAGTTAAGCTACCCAAAAAGATGAAATTAAAAAAGAAACCCCCACTAGAAGCTTCCTATTCTGTTATACTAAAGATTCCCTGGTTAGACTACCCAAATTACCCCTAATTACCCTTGAATTTTCCTCTATTCTACCAGACAGAGATCCGGGCCAAATGACCCAACTCAATGGGTCTGAATAGACCCAAGTGAATTCTTTACTGGGCCTACTTCTCACACCTCAATCAAAACAGTGTTCAATCGACCCAAAGAATAAAAACCAGGAATATCAGAAATTCAACCCAACCCTTAATGCTGAGTAATTGACAAGGATAATCCAAGCAAACCAAAAGACAAAAAAAAAATAATAAAACAAACTAAAATAACAAAATAACAACAGATGTAAATCAACCTTGCTAAACAGGCACATGTAAAATCAAAACAAAAGAAAAGAAGAAGAAACAGAGATAGCAAAAATAATGAAGAAGGAAAAAGATTAATCAAGAAGCAAAGAGAAGAGAAAACTTGCTATAATCGGACCAAGAAAAGGGAAGCTCGACCCTTTAAACCTTCATATTCCCAATATAAACTGGTATTAATCGTATGTTCCCATAGGGAACGATTGAATAAAATCATTTTAGACCAAGAACATCCACAGAATCTCGCTTTAAAAAAAACTAGGGTTTGGACTCAGGTTTGGTATTCGAGTAATTTGGCTAAGATTTGAGGGAAAAGGGGTGTGAATTTGTGAAGAGGGGATCATGGGGATTTTAAGGTGTTAGTTTGTGGGGATTGGGTGGTGGCACCGCTAGCCACGACTGAGGATTCAAAGGCGGCAGCTAGGGTTTGGGTGTTTTGGCGGTTTTTAGTGAGATTCGAGGGAAAACACCGGTGGATTTAAGATGGGGAGGTCAAGGGGGGCTTGTGGTGTAAATTAGGTTGGGATTGGACGCCGGCCACCGCCGTAGGCAATTTTCGGTGGTGGCAGACGGCAGCTCAGGTCGAAGGGAGACTGTCGCTAGGGTTTGATTAGAGACAAGAGATGAGGGGGTTGGGGGGCGTTAAGAAATATATATATCTGAAAACCTGTCACGACCCAAACCCGGTCGTGATGGCACCCAACCCTAAAGCTAGGCAAGCCTGACCAACAGTCGCTTCCAATTCAACAATAAATCTCAAAACCGACAATTTAAGGGGAATATAATAGTTTTAGAATAATAATCCAATATTTATAGAAGAATAATACTGAGAAATACGAAGTCTGATAAAAACACTCCCAAAAGATGTGGGGTCACAAGTCTAGAGCCTCTAAAACAAACTGGATAACAATATCTGAACGAAGGTACACAAGTCTGGGAATGTATATATAAGTAAAACTGAAATAGGAAGAGTATTCGGGTCCTGCGAACATCAAACAACTACCTCAACAACTCTGATAAGCTCTGGAGACAATGATTGCTCAGCTAAGCCTCCAGTACACCTGAATCTGCACACAAGGTGCGGGGAGTAGGGGTGAGTACTACCAACTCAGTGAGTAATAAGCATATAAAATGTCTGAAGATAAGAAATCCACGAAATGCCACAAAGCAAATCTAAAACTAACAGTCCGACACCTTACTACGAACCAACAGCAAAACAACTTCAAATATAACAGTCAAGTAAAATGTAAGGATGCAATGCAATGCACATGAACACGTTGTGACATACAGCCCGATCCATTTAACGTCGACGGCGCTCACTGGGGGTGTGTACAGACTCCGGAGGGGCTCCTTCAGCCCAAGAGCAATATAATCATAATATTCGCCGCGGCGTGCAGCCCGATCCATAATCAGTCCACAATATGCATATGAGTCACGTAACAGATTTAATTAATTTCCTAATTTCCAATTTATTAAGAAGAATATACTTTAGATATTTAACTTCAGGAAAAGTGACTTAGCATTTCATAACAGTGATTAAACACAGGACTGAGATCAATGATATTACAAAGCATGCTATCACAATGATATTCATCCTCTAAGGATGCTATAGATCGGAAAAAGGCCCCAAACACGGCAATAAGCCCAGATATATTCAATACAGGGTGTGTATCAGTCGCCAATATAGAAACATTCTTGTTCGGGATGGACCAAGTCACAATCCCCAGTCATAACCAATCCCGCACCTGCCATGGGGTGCGAGTCACGCCCTACAATAGCGTCACAATGGGATAAGCCGGGGTTTCAGACCCTCAAGCCATCATCTATACAAACTACTCACCTCTAACCGGCCGTAGAATGGTCCACAATGCCTTTTCCTTTCATATCGACCTCCTCGCGCGTCGAATCTAGTCAAAATCACAACGAATACATAAATATGGGTTAAAGAAACATAACCCAATCAAAAATACTCGAAAAGTACTAAAATTCACGAAGTTGGTAAAACCCGAACCCCGGGTCTACTTCTAAAAAAATTCCAAAATTTGCATCACCGGATTTCTCGTCTCGCCACGAGTCCATACATTTAAAATTCATCAAAATCGGAGTTCAATTGCCCCTTCAAATTCCAATTTTTCAATACCAAAAACCAAGCCCTAACTTCTCAAATTTTCACTCAATTTTCAGAGATTTCAATGATAAATCTTCAATAAAATCACGTATTTGACTCATAAAACTTACCTCCAATCAAATCCTAGTCGAAACCCTCTTAATCCCTCGTCAAAAGCTCCCAAATATGCTCAACAATGGTGAAAAATAACTTTAGCTCGCGGAGAAAATGTTTATAAACCCTTCTGTCCGCCACATCATACGAACTTGTTCCAATCATCAAAACATGTCGATTAACACAAAAATCATTAAATCACGACGGATTCAAGCCTAAGTTAAACTAAAACTTCCAAAACTCTCATTCGATCAATAACCCGACCAAACGACGTCCAAATGATCTGAAATTTGCAGGCATATCCAAAATCACCTAATGGAGCTACTACAACTCTCAGAATTCCATTCCGACCCTCGGATCAAAATCTCACCTACCCATCGGAATTCGCCAAAATTCAAACTTAGCCAATTCAAGCCTAATTCTACACCGGACCTCCAAATTTAATTCTGATTGCGCTCCTAAGTCACAAATCATCACCCGAAACTAGTCGAATCATCGAAAATCCATTCCGATCCCTCTAACTCATAAGTCAACATCAGGTTGACTTTTCCAAACTAACTTTCTTTTAAAGAGACTAATTGTCTCATTTCTAA
>MU684750.1:65157-91144 GCA_026770625.1 Nicotiana glauca
ATTAACACAAAAATCATCAAATCACGACGGATTCAAGCCTAAGTTAAACTAAAACTTCCGAAACTCTCATTCGATCAAAAACCCGACCAAACGACATCCGAATGATCTGAAATTTGCAGGCATATCCAAAATCACCTAACGGAGCTACTACAACTCTCAGAATTCTATTCCGACCCTCGGATCAAAATCTCACCTACCCACCGGAATTCGCCAAAATTCAAACTTAGCCTATTCAAGCCTAATTCTACACCGGACCTCCAAATTCAATTTCGATTGCGTTCCTAAGTCACAAATCATCACCCGAAACTAGTCGAATAATCGGAAATTCATTCCGAGCCCTCTAACTCATAAGTCAACATCAGGTTGACTTTTCCAAACTAACTTTTTTTAAAGAGACTAATTGTCTCATTTCTAACCTAACTCTATCCGAATTACTTCAAATTCACCAACCACCTATAATAAAACATATAGAAGCATAAAACGGGGAAAACGGGGCGGTAACTCCCGTAACGGGTCGGGTCGTTACAAAACCCCAGCTTTCCCACTGTTGGATCTAGAAAACCTCGACGGCCAGGATTCATTTGTAAAGAAAACGGCGTCGTTTGGTCGTCTAGGTGGGAGACCCGATTAGGGTGATTTGGGTTGGACTGTGGGGTAATTTGGACGGGTTTGGGGTTTAACATTTGGGCCTGGGATATGTTTGGTCCGGTTTACAGGGTGTTTGGTTGACTGGGAGGGGATTTGGTTTGGGCCAGTCCAATATCTAGGCATTTTTATCAAAGACTCAACTTCTTTTAATTTTTCATCTCTTTTCTTTTTAAATTAAAAACTAAAAACCTAAATCAATCCTAACAAATTATATTAAGCTCTAATTAATACTTAACTCAATTAACTAAATACCAAATTAAAAGAAAATTAACGAAATTCAAAGCTAAAAATTAAACAAAGCAAAAATAAATCAATTTTTCTGATTTTTATATTTTTGTAAAATTCTAACTGCTAATTAATCTAAAAAGTGTAAAACTAAATCCTAAATACAAATGCAATACGTATTTTTATATTTTTTTAATTATATAAATTAAAAATGCACACAAAATGTAAATAAACATAAAAATTATGCAATTAATTCCTAAAAATCAAATAATCAAAAGAAAAATCCTAATTTTAAGAATCCTATAGGAGTAAATCATGCGAGGCAAAAATCATGTGCTCACAATGAACGTCATGATTCATGTAATGATATGTTCTAGCTAAAGTGATTGTTACATAATTTTTAGTTGAGTAATAGAGTCTATGGCCATATTATATGTTTATCTCTCATAAAGGATTATCTGATTTTAATATGTGGACCAAGTAGGAGAATATTAGAAATTTACTGTCTCTTCTAGAGACTTCTAGTGTGGCCCACATATAAGGTAATAAATTATTTACGTTGTCTCCCAAATGAAATAATATACGATCAGATAATATTATATAGTTATGCATATATGGAAGTTTCTTTGATGGAAAGAAACAATTTTTATTAGGAGTCACTACGGTAATTATAATTTATGGAGAAGTCCCTAGGGATAAAGTATTTTCCTAAGAGTCCCTAGCCTACCTATAAATACGCACGTGACTCCATCAGTCTGCATTGTACTATAGGCACAGGATAGAAGGCTCCTAGGTTTTCCGTCAAAATTTTCCAAAGCGACTCTACAACAATTAAACAACTATGCTAAAGATATGTTTCTTATCTAATTTCTGTTGCTATGGCTCTGTGTATGTGTTCCAATTCAACAACTTAATAATAGTTAATCGATATAATGTATTCTCACTTTAATTTTTTATTCTTATGATTAAATTATTTAATTTGATGTTGTCACGATCCCAGTTCGTCATCCATGAACTATCGTGACGACACCTCGTCTCTATGACTAGGTAAGCCTAACAGTTTGTGGAAAAAGAAAACAACAGATAAAAATTAGAAGAACTGCGGATAAACTAATAAAACCGAAGATACCAATATAAAAGTGTTATGATGCCGCTCGGCATATACAATACAAGATCTCAAAAGCGAACAAACTCCCAAAACCAGGAATCACATGAATCACAAGCTACGAAAATGATAAAAATGCTCTAACTCCGGAATGTCAAAATCAACAGAAAAGATAAAAGGGCTATCACTACAAGATAGAATGGAAAGGGACTCCTCGGTCTGCGGACGTGGCAGATATGCCTCGAAGTCTCGAGAGAATCGCCTCGCCTCAAGGGTAGTAGGGTTGAGTCGAAGTACCTGGATCTGCACACGAAAATCATGTACAGGAAAGGGAATGAGTACACCATAGTGGTACCTAGTATGTGCCAAGCCTAACCTCGATCGAGTAGTGATGAGGAAGGTCAGGGCCCTGCTGGTCATGTAAAATAATATATAAGGAAAGAAATAATATTAAAGTAATATAGGGTAATAAGGGTAACAACAACTGCAACAGAGACAAAATAATCACAGAAGGAAAAATGCAGCTTAACAGAAGTAACAACCGGGGATCTCCCAGGATACCGTCTTGTAGTCCCAAATATAAGTAGCCAGTGGACCTCCCGGGTATCGTCCTGTAGTCCAACTCATAGTGTGGGGGAATCTACCGGAATCCCAATCCGTAGTCCCAAATGTAAATACCCAGTGCTGGGAGAATCTACCGGGTGCAGTCCCGTAGTTCCAATATGAAAGTGCAGGGGAATCTTTCGAAATACAAATCTGTAGTTCCAAAGTAAACATGTAGGGGGATCTTCTGGAATACCGTTCTGTAGTCCCAAAGTAAACACACAACATCAACACGATAAATATTCAATTCAATCCGAATTTCATACCAAGGTAAACAGATATTTCTAACCTAGAATGCTGCACAGAATTCAAATAAAATAGTTTGAGCAAGGCAATTAGACATACTTCCCTAAGCTAACAGTAGGATTAAATTGCAGGTAGCATAAACAGGAAAGAAAACTCAGTTATAGTTAATTAATGAAAACATGATTTTCAACAATTAGCACATGTACGCACTCGTCACCTCACGTACAAAATATTTCACATATCAATGATACCAAATCCTAAAGGGAGTTTCCCCCCCTCCCACAAGGTTAGGCAAGCCACTTGCCTCGAACCCGCTTAATCGAACCTTAGACTAAAATCTCACTATTGAACCGGAAACTTCAAAAATTCAACGTTCAGCATTTCAAACCTAAATAAGCTACGGACCTCCAAAACACAATTAGAATACGCCCCTAAGCCCGAAATAACCCAACGGAGCTAACGGAACCAACAGAACTCCATTCCAAGGTCGTCTTCATACTGCTTCGACTACGGTCCAAATTCTAAAATTTAAACTCTCATTTAGGGACTAAGTATCCCAAAATTCTCCAAAACTCCAAATAAATCCTCCCAGCAGAAATAAACATGTGGAATGCAGTTAATAAGGAATCAGGACGTTAATTCTTAAACCGACCGGCCAGGTTGTTACAGATGTAAACACCCGATCAGTGCGGATAAATTTTTACCTGACTCTAAGCCTAATTCGTATACTTCTCGTCGATTTTTACTAGAGTGGAGGTTGATAAAGATCCTAGTAGATTAAGTGTAAACATGAACCTGAATTATTAAAACGTTGTAATCTTATAACTTTAAAACAAAATATCATTGATAACTCGGTTAAACTCTTGCGGATATTGCTAACATAAACAATTTGTTTAATTTTTAAAAGATATGAAATAATTTTACATGCATCAAAAAGGGAAAATTACAAAAGTCTGCTTTCTAAGAAATTCTTGAAACAGAAAAAATAAATGAACAAATATGAAATAATTTCCTTATAGATTGTGGGATAAAGTATTCTCTTCTGTTGTGAGATCCTGACCTATATCGATGTGGAAGTCCGAAACATAAATGATAATTTTTTGGACTCAAACTAGTGTTTTTATAATTTTAAAAAGAAATTACTTTTCTATCTAAAACGCACTATGATACTGCACATTCTCTGTCATTCTTTTCATTTGTTTCAGCTTTTATATTTTTTGAAGCATGTAGGTCATGTGCGACTTTTCTCCTAGAAAGTTGAGCTTTTAATTCTACTACAGCTTTTGCGGTAGTATTGAGCCTATTATATTGATCTCAGATTTCCCAGCTGACATCATGCACATCATTCCAATAAAAGGAATTACCAGGGTACGTAAAACATACTTATTAAGCAAAGGAATTAGGTTCTGCTACTTGGGGCAAGCAACTTAATAGGAGTATAAGAGAAGAATAAAACAAGATTATAAAAATAACATGCACAAATAGGAAATTTAAAAGTAAATATTCAGTCACATCTTCGAATTCGACCAACAAGATAAGGAAGACAGTACACCCAACTACCAAAATAGCTTATTGAGATCCTGTATCTTACTGATTATCTCCACAATGCAGTGAAAATTTGTTTTGATACAAGCAGAGGCTTTTAACCACGAAAAAGATATTCCATTAATGTATCGAAATGCAGATTATCATTGTCTCAACTGACTGGTACTACTGGTCAAACACAATACAGAAGAGGACCTCAAAAAACCCTTCTCACCGCATTCAAGTAAAAGAAAGACTGAGTAGATGAATACTGCTGTAGTAAAACGCAGTTCTCTCTCCATTCCAATTTATTTGAATGGGCGCGGAGTTTAAGAAAGAACGAAAACTTTTGAAATTTATGATCCTAAACAAATTAAAAAGGGGCCCGGAGTATTTGTGTGATTATAAAAACTTCCCATTAAGGATAGAATTGTACTAAATTGTTTCAAAATTTAGAAAAGAGTCATTCTTTTTGGAACGGACCAAAAAGGAAATAGGTTCATATAAACTAAAATAAAGGAAATATAATATTGCGCTATAGTAAAATGCAATATTATATTGCGCTTTACTTTAACGACTAAAATTCCGTTAAAGAAAAGCGCAGTATAATATCGCGTTTAGGTAAAAAAAAGTAACTTTTTTTTAAATTGTAAAAACGTATTTTGAACAGAAAGGTTGTCTTTTAGGTTTTGCACTCATAGATGTGGCCACTTGCACTGCGGGCACAATAGAAAGTAAAGACTGCTGTCAATGGCGAATCTACTAAATCCACCTCTCTATAAAGTTAACACACTAGAGGTTCTAAAGTGTACTCTTAGGGCTCGTTTAGTATAAAAATAATTAAGTTCGGGTTTATATTCGAGATAAATTTATCACACGTTTGGTTGGGACAAAATTATGGTATAACTAATCCCGGGATTAGTTATTCGAGGAATATAGTATTTTTTTTATCTCTATAGGAGGGTGGAATAACTAATTTCGGGATAATAAATCCCGAAATAATTAACTATGGGATAACTTCTTTGCCGACCAAACGACCCTTAGAGCCCGTTTGGTCAAACTTCTCCAAAATGCTTTTTTTTTCAAGAAAAAATATTTTTTTTCAAAGTTGAAGTGTTTGACCAAATTTTTAGAAGAAAAAAAATACTTTTGAGTATATGAAGGAACTTCAGGGATCTTGTAGTTATCCACAGGCCATGCATGGTAACCCTGCTCGAGACTAGAATGCAATCCCATGCCCCACTGTTAAACGAGTTTGGATTCTCCGAACTAATCGAGGTACCAGCAGATGGACAAGCTGGGGGCATGGTGCTTCTTTGGGATCATACCAAAGTAAATGTCCATAATGCCGGGCGTAGGAACCATGAAATTCACGCAACCATTGAGGTACGTCCTACTAGCTTTAAATGGCTATTTTCATCAATATATGCTAGCACTAATACTGTTGATAGAGATCTTATGTGGAACAACATGAAAAATATAGCTAACTTTCACAATGACCCATGGCTAGTAGGAGGGGATTTTAACAATGTGTTTAGTGCTAATGATAAAATAGGTGGGAGACCCCTTAATCGTAGACGTGCCTTCAAGCTCTTGGAGAATATAAACTATTGCAAACTACAAGATTTAGGGCATAAAGGATGCAAATATACTTGGTCTAATCGTAGGTTTAGTAACAATGGCCTAATCATGGAATGCTTAGACAAAGCTTTTGGTAATGATGAATGGATACAATGCTTTCCAAGGGCCTCTATTACTCATCTACCTAAGATCCATTCTGATCACAATCCACTTCTTATTAACCTTATCCCTAAAAAGTGTCATTTATTTGATAAACCATTTCGATTATAGCCATATTGTGCAAACATCCTCACTTTAAGACAATAGTTAGTAGCACTTGTTATAACAATTCATATAACCAAGCTTTGTCCATCTTTAAAGTTACTGTCGTTAATTGAAAAAATATTACCTTTGGGGACATTTTTAAAAATAAGAGTCGCATACTTGCAAGACTTAAAGGAATTCAAAATTCACCATCCTACTATTATAGTACCTTTCTTCAATCCTGAGAATAATCATTAATTTAGGATTATAACAACATTCTTCGAATTGAGGAAGATTACTAGAAACTTCGCTCTAGAATCCACTGGTTAAACGAAGGTGACGTTAACACTAAATTCTTCCATATCGTGGCAACCAGCAGGAAAAGAATCAATAAAATTATTTTCTTCAAAAATGACCTTGGCATGTGGATTAATAATCCTGAGGATATTATTAATCACACAAAAAACTACTTTGAAAAAGCTTTCACAACTTCTCATATTAGTAGCAACTGGAGACACATTAAGGATGATATTAGGTGTTTTATTAATCTAGATTCATCCTCCCTAGATGACCCCATTACAAATTCTAAAATTATAAAAGCTTGTTTTTCTTTTAAACCTTATAAGGCACCCGGGCCTGATGGTCTTCATCTCCTTTTCTTCCAAAAATATTGGAATTTCTGCCAAGAAGTTTTCAAGACTGTATTATCCTTGGAAATATTAATGATACGTTGCTGTGCCTAATTCTTAAGATTTCAAATGCTAATAATTTAAATTTTTTTAGACCTATAGGCCTATGCAATACTATCTATAAAATATTACTAAGATCATTTCAACCAGGTTGAAACCTTTTTTGAACAACATAATTAGCTCATTCCAAGGTAACTTCTTAAAAAATAGGAAAGCTTGTGATAATGCTACTATTATTCAAGAATTAATTCTTAAAATGAACAAATATCGTGGTAAAAAGCACAACATGATTTTGAAAATTGACTTGGAAAAAGCTTTTGATCGTCTCGAATGGTCCTTTGTCTATAGAGCTTTGAGGTTTTTCAAATTTCCTCCTAATATTACAAAACTCATAATGAACTGTGTCTCTTCTAGTAGAATAGCAATCTTAGCTGATGGCACTAGAACTAGTTATTTTTTACCAAGTAGAGGCATTAGACAAGGCAACCCTATGTCTCCATATTTATTTATTCTTCGTATGGAGATGCTCTCTACCATAATTAACCATAAAGTTGATCTTGGTTGTTGGGAACCCATTACAATTGGCAACAAAAAGCACCAAATATCTCATCTATTTTTTGCGGATGATCTAACCTTAATGGCACAAATTAATGAAAAATCTATTGAAGCCATCAATGATTGTCTTAACTCCTTTGGTCACCTATCAGGACAATCCATCAACAAAGCTAAGTCCAAAATTATTATCTCCAAACGCTGCCCTAAGCCTACACAAGCCATCCTCTCACAAGTCCTTAATGTCAAAGTTAGTAATTCCTTCGGGAAATACTTAGGTTTTCCTATTACGAGCTCTAAACCCAGGGCCAAAGACTTTCAATTTGTCCTTGACAACATGATTTCTAGACTAAGTACTTGGAAATCCAATTTACTAAGCATGGCAGGTAGATGTACTTTAGCAACCTCTTGTTTAAACTCTCTTCCAAATCACTTAATGCAGTATATCCTTCTACCGGCTAAGATTCTTAGTAAAATTGATAAGATCCAACGGAATTTTATATGGGGTACTCATGATAACTCAAAAAAACTCTATCTCATAAAATGAGACACTATCACTCAAAATAAAAAGGATGGTGGGTTACTACATGCTGCAAAAAAGAAAAATCTAGTAAGCCTGGCTAGTCTCTCTTAGAGACTCCTTCACAATACTCAATCACCCTGGGCAAAAACAATCTTAAGTCTCTATAGTACTAGGAAAGCACCGAAAAATAACTCCTTTACCTGGAATAGTATTGTACTAGGCTGGAAAGTATGTGGAAAAGGGATTACATGGTTGCCTCATAAATTCTCAACTTTGAGCATGTGGAATAGTCGTTGGATCCCCCAATCTAACCCACTCCGTCAATGTATTCAGGGTCCTCTGACCCTCCAAGATGACACCCTAACCATAAAGAATATATGGAAGCAAAACACATGGGAGCTATCTAAGCTCTCAATGACACTTGAATCAGGGATTTTTAAGAAGATAAATGCAACACACCCTACAACCAAATCCTATGATACTCCTGTTTGGTCGTTAAACACCAATGATCTTTTTACTAGCAAATCATGCTACTCCCTCTTAGGCAATCAACTGGAATGACACAAGGATTTTATGTGGATTTGGGAAGCTAAGTGCCCAAACAAATTAAAATTTCTATTATAGAAATGCTACCATGATAGACTTTCAACAAGAAGCTTCTTAGACAATATTGTAATAAACATTAATCCTATGTGTTCTACTTGCAAAACTAATAAGGAAACTATTAAACATGTCTTCGTGGAATACATGGCTGTTAAACATTTGTGGCTACACTTAGGAATTGATCCCACAAAGTGGAATGGTGTCAATAGTTGGTTAACTGATATATGAGACCATAACTCCACTTTTAAAAACCCTATTATCACCTGGCACGACCTATTTCCCTTTGTTATATGGACAATTTGGATAAACAGGAATAACAATTTATACAATAATTATACGCACTTAGCTAGCCTAAAAAGTGCTATTAATTTAACAGTATAGTACAAACTTTCAACTAAAACGGAAAATACTACGGCGGTAAAAATTCCAATAAACGTTACATGGAGTGTTCAGAGACAGCAATGGCAAATGGATAGTTGGCTTCCATGGAAACATCCCAGGAACAACACCGCTTCAGGCAGATTTAATGGCCTTGAAGATTGGGCTGCAGATTACCATTAGACAAGGATTCACAAAATTAGAAGTAGAAACAGATTCAACCGATGTCATTAACTATTTGGATAATGGAATGGTACTACTAAATGACATTATTCATGAGTGCAGGTTGTTAATGAGGCAAGTGAAGACTCAAGGAATACAACACACCTTCAGGGAGGCCAACAAGCCGGTACACATGTTGGATAAAAAGCACTGAGTGGCAACAACAATAGGGATCTCTATCACGACCCCAAATACTGATCATGATGGCGCCTATCACATTACTAGGCAAGCCAGACCAACTATCAAACCACGACCCATTTACCTTTTTATAAATCATTTTCTAACACGGTTTAACTACCAATTATCATAATAAGTGTTTAAAACAACAAGGTAGATATGCGGAAGTCAACAAAACATGAAAGACTACACAACCCAAATTGATCTGGAGTCACGAGTCTAGAGCCTCTAATACAAGTCTGAACAACCTACTACATAGATAGTCTAGAAATGCGGAAAATTATAAGATAGAAGAGAGAAATCAGGGCTGTGGATGCCATGCAGCTACCTCAAAATCCCCAACAAATCCTGGAAAATAGTTGAAAGCTCTCACTCGGCCGCTCGGGCACCTGGATCCGCTCACAAGGTGCAGGGAGTGACGAGAGTACGCCAACTCAGTAAGTAACTAAAGTAAATAATAGATTGAAAGCAGTGACGAGCAGTTCAAAACATATAACTTTGAAATCAGTTCTGTCATAATTTCATCAAGTTCAGTTTAAAACTTTGAAATCAATTACATAACAATATATCCAACAGAGGCTTTTTTATAAGAAAAGTGAAAACAGTGGAAACATCATAACAGGGGCCCTCGGGCAAAGGACCACTCAGAATATGGCCCCTCGGGCAGCCTCTCAGTCACTCGTGACTCAATTCTTGACAATCGGCTCATTTAATCTCATAACAATAGAAATTATAGTAACCGCTGCAGCGTGCAGCCCGATCCATACAGTTATAGTCGACTACGCTCACTGGGGGTGTGCAGCCTCTGGAGGAGCTCCTACAGCCCAAGTGTCATATCGCTGCGGTGCACAGCCCGATCCAATATATATATCGCTGCGGCATGCAGTCCGATCCATATAAGTATCGCTACGGTGTGCATCCCAATCCATAATATATATACATATAATATCCTCACCATAAGGTTCTCAACCTCTCTCAGTCATTAGCCTCATAGCCTCTCGGGTATCACAACAGAAATTAGGGAACTTAACCCAAACAGTTCTCACAATAGGAGTAGAATGATAAAACCAATTTTAAACATTTAATAGGTAAAACATTATTAAGGATATGCTTTAAACAAGTAAAGTGAGGAAGATAGCTAAAATGACCCTAAGGGTTTCAACAGATCGGCACAAGGCCCAAACATGGCATAAAGCCCATAATACAGTATAAGGCTCCAAAATCCAAAACAATATAACATTTTTCAAATAAAATACGCTTAATAGTTGCTACGGGACGGACCGAGTCACAATCCCTACCAATTCACGCCCACATGCTCGTCACCTAGCATGTGTGTCACCGCATTTATCAAATCAATTCAAATACCGGGGTTTGTCCCCTCAATTCCAAATTTACAATGGTTACTTACCTCAAACCGATGAAAATACTACACTGCAACGCCTTTGCCTCTAGAGTCTGCCTCCACTTGCATCGAATCTAGTCAAAATCAGAACGAATATGTCACAATATGCTAAGGGAACAAATCCTAAGGAAAAACAATAGAAAAATACCAAAAATCCCGAAATTAGCAAAACTCGAGCCCCGGGCCCACTTCTCGAAGCTCAATTTTTTTTATATTAATGGGTTCCTTATCTCCCCACGAGTTCATACATATCAAAAGTTTTCAAATCTGGCCCCAAATGGTCCTCCAAATCCCCAATCAAAAGTCCAAACTTCCAAGCCCTAGTTCTTCCATTTTTAGCTTAAGTTTCCATGATTTTCTTGGTGGATTTCATAATAGAACCGAGTTTTAGGTATGAAATTCTTACCTCCAATCGTTTCACCTTGAATCCCTCTTCAATTTCCTTCAAAAATCTCTCAAAATGAGCAGCTATGGGTGAAAATAGACCCACATTCGCGAACAAGACGAGTTTAAAAACATTCTGCCCAGGCCTTATTTCCTTCATCGCGATCGCGAAGCACAAAAATCTCAGCTCCCAAAATAACTCGATACGATCGCGTCCAGGGCCCTGCGATCGCAATGCCTAAGCCACTGAACCTACGCGATCGCGGACCTCCTCCCGCGTTCGCATTGAACAAATTCCATCCAATACCCCTGGTCTATTTAACACTATGCAATCGCAACCCCCTTACCCGCGTTGGCGATTAATCAACTATCCAAACAATGCCATTGCAAGCCTAACTCTGCGAACGTGAAGAACAACGGGTCCACTTCCTCAAATCCTTCTATGCGATCGCAGGACTCCCCTCGCGATCGCGAAGGGCAAAACCCTGCAACAATTGAACCTGAACTTCTACAATTTTTTCAACTTAGAAATGGTCCGATTAACCACCCAAAACTCAGTTGAGGCCACCGAGACCTCAACCAAAGGCACCAACACATCCTAAAACCTTATTCAAACTTGTTCCAATCATCAAAACACCTCAAACAACACCAAATTACTCAAAACACATCGAATTCAAGCCTAAGTTTCTAAAAATCTTCCAAAATACGCTTTCGATCAAAAATCTAACCAAACCACATCCGAATGACCTGAACTTTTGTACACACATCCCAAATGACACAACAAAGCTACTGCAACTCTCAGAATTCCATTCCAACCCCCGGATCAAAATCTCACCTACCAACCGGAAATCGCCAAAATATCAACTTCGCCAATTCAAGCCTAATTCTACTCCGGACCCCCAAAACCCATTTCGACCACACTCCTAAGTCATAAATCACCTCCCAAAGCTTACGGAAAAAATCAGAACCCACATCCAAGCCCTCTAACACATAAGTCAACATCCAATTGACTTTTCCAACTCAAACCTTCTTAAAAGAGACTAAGTGTCTCAAACCTTATCAAAATCATTCCGGACTCGATTTGACCAACCAAATACCATAAAACACTTATAACGAAGCATAAAGAAGCAGAAATGTGGGAAATAGAGTGGTAACTCATGAGATGACTGGCCGGGCCATCACATCCTCCCCAACTTAAACAAACGTTCATCCTCGAACGAGTCAAGAAATATACCTGAAGCCTAAAACAGGTGAAAATATTTGCTCCGCATCTATCGCTCGATCTCCCAGGTAGCCTCCTCCATGGGGTGACCTCTCCACTGCACCTTCACTGAAACTATATCCATTGACCTCAACTTTTGAACATGATGAACCAAAATAGCTATTGGCTCCACACCATAAGTCAAATCATCCTCCAGATCAACCGTGCTGAAATCCAGATATGAGACAGATCCCCAATATACTTCCGGAGCATAGAAACATGAAATACCGGATGCACACTCGACAAGCTGGGTGGAAGGCAAGCTCATAAGCCACCTCCCCAATCCTTTGAAGTTCCTCAAATGGTCCGATGAACCGCGGACTCAACTTCCCTTTCTTTCCAAATTTTATAACACCCTTTATGGGTGAAACTTTCAACATAACCTTCTCGCCAACCATGTAAGAAACATCTCGAACCTTCCTATCAGCATAACTCTTTTGCCTCGACTGTGCTGTATGAAGCCTCTCCTGAATCACCTTCACCTTCTCCAAAACATCCTGTACCAAATCAGTCGCCAATTGCCTAGCCTCACCGGGCTCGAACCAACCAACCAGAGATCTACACCGTCTCCTATACAAAGCCTCATATGGAGCCATCTAAATACTCAACTTGTAGCTGTTGTTATAAGCAAACTCTACGAGTGGTAGAAACTAATCCCATGACCCTCCGAAGTCAATAACACAAGCACGCAACATGTTCTCCAATATTTGAATAATACGCTCTGACTGCCCGTCCATCTGAGGATGAAAAGCTGTACTCAACTCAACCTGGGTACCCAACTCTCGCTGAACAGACTTCCAAAATTGGGAAGTAAACTGAGTGCCCCAATCTGAAATAATGGAAATGGGGACACCATGCAACCGAACAATCTCCCAAATATATATCTCTGCAAACCGCTCTGAATAATAAGTAGTACAGATAGGAATGAAGTGCACGGACTTGGTCAGCCGATCCACAATCACCCAAATAGCATCAAACTTCTTCAAAGTCCATGGAAGTCCAACAAAAAAGTCCATAGTGATCCTCTCCCACTTCCACTCAAGAATAACCATCTGCTGAAGCAAGCCACCCGGTCTCTGATGCTCATACTTCACCTGCTGACAATTGAGACACCGAGCTACAAACCCCACGATGTCTTTCTTCATTCTCTGCCACCATTAATATTGTCTAAGATCCTGATATATCTTCCCGGCTCCTGGATGAATAAAATACGCCGAGCTATGGGCCTTCTCCAGAATCAACTCCCGAAGCCCATCCACATTGGGCACACAAATCCGGCCATGCATCCTCAACATGCCATCATCACCAACGGTCACATCTCTAGCATCATCATGCTGAACTCTGTCCCTAAGGACAAGCAAATGCGGATCATCATATTGGCGCTCTCTGATGCGATCATATAAGGAAGACCGAGATACCATACAAGCCAATACCCGACTGGGCGTAGAAATATCCAACCTCACGAACCCATTGGCCAAAGCCTGAACATCAACTGTAAGAGGTCTCTCCCAAACTGGAATATATGCCAAACTCCCCATACTCACTGCCTTTCAGCTCCAAGCATCGACCACCACATTGGCCTTTCCCGGATGGTACAATATAGTGATATCATAATCCTTAAGCAACTCCAACCGTCTCCGTTGTCTCAAATTAAGATCCTTCTGTTTTAACAAATGCTAAAAACAACAATAATCAGTGAATACCTCACAAGACACACCATACAAGTAATGCCTTCAAATAATCAATGCGTGAACTATGGCAGCCAACCCCAAATCATGAACGGGGTAGTTTTTCTCATGGGGCTTCAACTGACGAGAAGAATATGCAATAACTCTACCCTTCCGTATCAACACACAACCAATCCCTACTCTCAAAGCATCACAAAATACGGTATATGAACCTGAAGCTGATGGCAAAACCAACACTGGAGTTATGGTCAAAGCTGTCTTGAGCTTCTGAAAGCTCTCCTCACACTCGTCCGACTATACAAATGGAGCATCCTTTTGAGTTAACTTGGTCAAGGGCGATGCGATAGATGAGAATCCCTCAACAAACCGGCGATAATCGCCTGCCAAACTAAGAAAACTACAAATCTCAATAGCTGAGGACGGTTTGGGCCAACTCTGCACCGCCTTTATCTTCTTTAGATCAACCTGAATACCCTCACTGGACACCACGTGTCCTAAGAATGCCACTGAAACGAGCCAAAACTCTCACTTGGAAAACTTTGCATAAAGCTTCTCCTCCCTCAATCTCTTCAACATAACCCTCAAATGCTCCGCGTGCTCCTCCTGACTACGTGAATATACCAGAATATCATCAATGAATACTATAACAAACGAATAAAGATAGGGCCGGAAGACGTTGTTCATCAAATGCATGAACGTTGTCGGGGCATTGGTCAGCCCAAAAGACATAACCAGGAACTCATAATGACCATATATGGTCCTGAAGGCTGTCTTAAGAATATGCGAATCCCTGATCTTCAGCTGGTGATAACTCGAACGGAGATCAATCTTGGAGAATACCCTCGCTCCCTGAAGCTGGTCGAATAAATCAACAATGCGAGGCAAATGATACTTGTTCTTAACTGTTACTTTGTTCAATTGCCTATCCTCAATGCACATTCTCATAGTGCTATCCTTCTTCTTCACAAACAGAACCGGCGCACCCCAAGGTAACACACTAGGCTGAATGAACTCCTTATCTAGGAGTTCCTGAAGCTGTTCCTTTAACTCCTTCAACTCCGTTGGTGCCATATGATACGGCGAAATAGAAATGGGTAGGGTGCCCGGCACCAGGTCAATACCGAAATCAATATCCTTGTCCGGCGGCATGCCCTGCAGGTTTGTAGGAAATACATCAGGAAAGTCCCTCACAACTGGAACAGAATCAATACCGGGAGCCTCAACTCCGACATCCCTAACAAAGGAAAGTTACGAAAGACAACCCTTCCCAACCATACGCTGGGCTTTCAAGAAAGAGATCACTCTACTAGGAACATAATCATTCATACCTCGCCACTCGATCTGTGGCACACCAGGCATAGCCAAAGTGACTACCTTAGCATGATAGTCCAGAATAGCACGATACGAAGATAACCAATCCATGCCCAAAATGACATCGAAGTCCACCATACTCAGTAATAAAAGATCAAATCGGTTCTCCAGATCCCCAATAGTCACCACACATGAGCGGTACACACGGTCTACAATAACAGTATCACCCACCGGGGTAGATATATGAACAGGTAAAGCAAGAATCTCACGAGGCATACCCAAATAATGAACAAAGTATGATGACACATAAGAAAAGGTGGATTCGGGATCAAATAATACAGAGGCATCTCTGTGGCAGACTGAAATAATACCTGAAATGACAGCATCAGAGGCAATGTCATCGGATCTGCCTCAGATAGCATAAAAACGAGCCTGACCGCCCCCTGATCGACCTCCCCCTCTAGGGTGACCCCTAGCTAATCGATCCCTGCCCCTAACTGGCTGGGCGGGTGGTGGTGGAGCAACTGGAGCCGAAGCTGATGACTGGCCTCTCTATTGGGATGAACTAGCAACACGGTAGGGACACTGCCTCCTCATTTGTCCAAACTCCCCGCACTTATAGCAACTCCACGGTGTTGGAGATGGGGACTGAAGGGAACCCCTCATACCAGAGTGACCAGCAGATGAACTCGGCATAAAAGAGCCCTGAACAGATGAAGCATGGGATGAGCTCTGAGCTGGAAGGGCACTAAGTGATGAATAGCCCTGGTGTGAACTGTGGGAACCCTGACCCGATGACGCCCCTCAATAACCTGAGCGATCAGACTGACCATGTCGGATTTGTCGGCCTCTGCCGTGCTGAAACTGGCCCCTTGAAGGAGCACTACTGTAATTACCAGATCCTCGAGGCCTCTTGGCCTCCCTCTCTTCTCGCTCCTGGCGACGGACAGACTCAATCTCCCTGGCAATATCCATAACCTCCTCAAATGTAGCACCAGTCACCCTCTCCCTGGTCATGAAAATGTGGAGCTGGTATTTGAGACCATCAACAAACCTCCTGATCCTCTCTCGATCGATGGGAACCAACCAAACTGCATGTCGGGCTAACTCCAAGAATCGCACCTCATATTGTGTCACCATCATCTCCCCTTGACACAGCTGCTCAAACTACCTTCGCAACTTCTCTCGGCGCAACTGTGGCACATACTTCTCTAGAAAGAGAACAGAGAATTGCTGCCATGTAAAGGGCGCTGCACCAGCAGGCCTACGCCTCTCATATGCCTCCCACCAAGTGAAGGCAGCCCCAAAAAACTGAAAGGTGGTAAATGCCACACCACTAGTCTTAAGAATCCCTGCTGTACGAAGCATACGCTGGCACTTATCTAAGAAACCCTGGGTATCCTCGCCCTCTGCACCGCTGAATGTCGGAGGTTAGAGTCTATCAAACCTCTCAAGTCGACGATGCTCATCATCCAGCATAACTGGTACTACAAACTCCTGAACTGGTGCAACCGGCTGGGCTGGAGGTGCCCCCAGTATCTGGAGTCCCTGCACAACCTGATCAGGTGTGCGAGCAACGGGGGTCTGAATCCCTCCCCCGATTTGTGAAGTAGCTGCGGCGATAGTAGTTGAGACCGCCTGAGCCAAACCAATACATACTGATAAGATCTGGGCTAAAGCCTCCTGAAGGCCTGGAATCACAATAGGCACAACTGGTGCCTAAACTGGTGCTGTTGGAGCATCCATAGCTGGAGCCTGATCCTGAGCTATGGCAACTGGTGGATCAACAGGTGGTGCCCTTGCTGCTCTGCCTCTGTCATGACCACGACCGCGTCCACGGCCTCTGGTGGCCTCAGCTAGTGGCACTGGTGGTCGTCCACCCCGTTCGGTAGCTAGTGTCCTTACCATCTGTGAGAGAACAGAATAATAGAAGTTTAGTACTCGGATCAACAAACTCGCACGATAAGAATTTCAGGAATGTGAAGTTTCCTAAATGTTCTGAACCTCTCGATGATAAATACAGATGTCTCCGTACTGATCCGCAAGACTCTACTAAACCGGCTCATGACTCGCGAGACCTATGTAACCTAGGCTCTGATACCAACTGGTCACAATCCCAAATACCGATCGTGATAGTGCGTATCACATTCCTAGGCAAGCCAAAACCAACTATCAAACCACGACCCATTTACCTTTTTATAAATCATTTTCTAACACGGTTTAATTACCAATTATCATAATAAGTGTTTAAAACAGCAAGGTAGATATGCGAAAATCAACAAAACATGAAAGACTACACAGCCCACGCTGATCTGGTGTCACGATTCTAGAGCCTCTAATACAAGTCTGAACAACCTACTACATAGATAGTCTAGAAATGCGTAAAAATAATAAGATAGAAGGGAGAAATCAGGGATGCAGACACTATGCAGCTACCTCGAAATCCCTGGCAAATGCTGGAAAATAGCTTAAAGATCTCACTCATTACTCGGGCACCTGGATCAATACACAAAGTACATGGAGTAATGTGAGTACGCCAACTCAGTAAGTAACTAAAGTAAATAATGGACTGAAAGTAGTGACGAGCAGTTCAAACACATATAACTTTGAAATCAGTTCTGTCATAATTTCATCAAGTTCAGTTTAAAACTTTGAAATCAGTTACTTAACAATATGTCCAACATAGGCTTTTTTATAAGAAGAGTGAAAATTGTGGAAACATCATAACAGGGCCCCTCGAGCAAAGGATCACTCATAATATGTCCCCTCGGGCAGCCTCTCAGTCACTCGTAACTCAACTGTTGGTACTCCGCTCATTTAATCTCATAACAATAGAAATTATAGTAATTGATGCGGTGTGCAGTCCGATCCACATATTTATAGTCGTCTACGCTCACTGGGGGTGTGCAGACTCCGAAGGGGCTCCTACAACCAAAGCATCATATCGCTGCGGTGCGCAGCCCTATCTAATATATATATATATCGCTGCGGCGTGTAGCCCTATCCATATAAGTATTGCCGCGACGTGCAGCCCGATCCATAATATATATACATATAATATCCTCACCATAAGGTTCTCAACCTCTCTCAGTCATTAGCCTCACAGCCTCTCGGGCGTCACAACAGAAATTAGAGAACTCAACCCAAACAGTTCTCACAATAGGAGTAGAATGACAAAACCAGTTTTAAACATTTAACAGGTAAAATATGACTGAGGATATGTTTTTAACAAGTAAAGTGAGAAAGATAGTTAAAAAGCCCCTAAGGGTTTCTACAGATCGGCACAAGGCCCCAAACATGGAATAAAGCCCATAATATAGTATAGGATCCAAAATCCAGAACAATATAACATTTTTCAAATAAAATATGCGGCTTAATAGTCGATACGAAATGGACCAAGTCACAATCCCTACCAGTGCACGCCCACACGCTCGGTGAAAATACTACTCCACGATGCCTTTGCCTCTTGAATCGGTCTCCACTCACGTCGAATCTAGTCAAAATCAAAATGAATACGTCACAATATGCTAATGGAACAAAGCCCAAGCGAAGACAATCAAAATATTAAACATCTCAAAATTAGCAAAACCCGAGCCTCGGGCCCACTTCTCAAAACTCAAAATTTTTTATATCAACGGGTTCCTTATCTCCCCACGAGTTCATATATCAAAAGTTTTCAAATCTGACCCCAAATAGTCCTCCAAATCCCCAATCAAAAGTCCAAAATTCCAAGCCCTAGTTCTTCCATTTTTAGCTTAAGTTTCCATAATTTTCTAGTTGGATTTCACAATAGAATCGAGTTTTAGATTCGAAATTCTTACCTCCAATTGTTTCTCCTTGAATCCCTCTTCAATCTCCTTCAAAAATCTCTCAAAATGAGCAGTTATGGGTGAAAATAGACACACATTCGCGAAAAAGAAGAGTTTAAAAACATTCTGCCCATGCCTTATTTCCTTCATCGTGATTGCGGGAAAACCTTCGCGATCGCGAAGCACAAAAATCTCAGCTCCCAAAATAACTCTATGCGATCGCGTCCAGGGCCTTGCGATCGCAATGCCTAAGCCACTGACCCTACGCGATCGCGGACCTCCTCCCCTGTTCGCATTGAACAAATTGCATCCCAGACCCCTAATCCATTTAACACTATGTGATGGCGACCCCTTACCCGCGTTCGCGATTAATCAACTCTCCAAACAATGCGATCGCAAGCCAAACTCTGCGAACGCGAAGAACAACTGGGCCACTTTCTCAAGTCCTTCTATGTGATCGCAGGACTCCCCTCGCGATCGCGAAGGGCAAAACCCTGCAACAGCTGAACCTGAACTTTTGTAGTTTTTCCAACTTAGAAATGGTCCGATTGACCACTCGAAACTCACCAGAGGCCCCGGGACCTCAACCAAAGGCACCAACACATCCTAAAACCTTATTCAAACTTGTTCAAATCATCAAAACACCTCAAACAACACCAAATTATTCAAAACACATCGAATTCAAGCCTAAGTTTCTAAAAATCTTCCGAAATACGCTTTCGATCAAAAACCTAACCAAACCACGTCCGAATGACCTGAAATTTTGCACAAACGTCCCAAATGATACAACGAAGCTACTGTAACTCTCAGAATTCCATTCCAATCCCCGGATCAAAATCTCACCTACCAACCGGAAATCGCCAAAATATCAACTTCGCCAATTCAAGCCTAATTCTTCTTCGGACCCCCAAAACTCATTCCGATCACGCTCCTAAATCATAAATCACCTCCCGAAGCTAACTGAGCCATCGGAACTCACATCTGAGCCCTCTAACACATAAGCCAATATTCGGTTGACTTTTCCAACTCAAACCTTCTTAAAAGAGACTAAGTGTCTCAAACCTTATCAAAATCATTCCGGACTCGATTCGATCAACTCGATATCAGAAAATACGGATAATGAAGTATAAAGAAGTAGAAATAGGGAAAATGGAGCGGTAACTCATGAGACGACTGGCCGGGTCGTCACAATCTCGATGTTATCTACTATGCTCCTGATTTTGTAATCAATGTCTTAAAATCAGACTATGAAGGCATGGCTTATGTAGTTAGGCTCGTTAACAATGATGTTTACTCTAGACTAGCAACATTTGGTAACAAAAATGTCATTAGAGACATGTTATTGGTTTGTAATAGCCAAGTAGGTAGTGCCCCTCCGACCACTATGAACAATGTTATCTCTACTATTATGTGATATATAATATGATCCATGTTGATTCCAAAAAAAAAAAAAGGAAGTAGTTTTGGAGATGGACAAAAAATAGGTTTTTCTCAAAAATACTTTTTTTAAAAGCATATTTGAGTAGAATTAGAGCAATTTTGGAAAGTAGAAAAAAGTAGTTTCTCCCAAAAAGAATACTTTTTAAAAAGTATTTTTGAGAGAAATATGCTTAGAAGCGCTTTTTAAAAGTTTGACCAAACACTAATTACTACTCAGAAGTGCTTTTTAAATTAATTAGACAAACACAAACTATTTCTTACCAAAAATACTTTAAAAAACATATTTCTCAATAACTGATTTGTTATGTTGGTCAAACACTCCACAATCCGCTTAGTTTGTTGTGGAAAATAATATGAAGAGTACAAATCTCATCAGTAACATAGCATACCTTTCCCCTCTCCCTTTCGTAATATAATTAAAAAAAAAAAAAAACTTCTTAAATCGTTGTCAAAATGAAAAGGTTTAAATGTGATTCAGCATATATAGGACAATGACTGCATTGTACGAATTGAACCAAGGCAATGGAAAGCAATTACAAAAGAGAAAAGACATAAGTTGTCCATCAAATTTGTCCGAAAAAATTATTTACAGCACCTTAGTTTTATGGTCAACATATATCCCTTTTATTTTTATTTGAGGTGAATTCAATATCACCCTAACAATGATGTAACAAAGGCAGTAATTTCTCTCTCCCAAACTCGCATGTAAAAAGAAGGGGAAAAGATAAAAATGGATAAGTAGTACTGTAATTTTTACCGCGTCCGTCCTAATTTTCTTTTCGGAAAAGGGCCAAATATATCCCTCTACTTTTAAATATTGTCTACACATACTCTTCGCTATACTATTGGGTTATCCATACCCATACCGTCATACTTTGGAACAAAAATATCCCTATTTTGGATGGAGTGCCACGTGACAGCACCAAATTAAATGACCCATTTCTTTTTTTCACCCAACTCGTTTTACAAAAAAAATGCACAAAGCGAACCATATTTTTATTTTTTAATTTTTTAAAGAATTTTTACATTTCTTTTTGTAAAACTTTAAAAAAAATTGTAAAAATCATTTTTTAATTTTTTTTTTGTTGTAAAAACTGAAGAAAAAAAATGTACAAAACAGAAAAAAATATTTTCAATTTTTAAGCAAATATTTTCATTTTTTAAAACTGAAAAAAATATATCCAACAAAATATTTTCGCTTTTGAAAAATATTTTTTTCCTTCATTTTTTCAGTTTTTTTAAAGAATTTCTTTTTGTAAAAACTGGAAAAACAAACTTGTAAAAACAATTTTTTTTTTGTAAAAACAGAATTTTTTTTCGTTTTTTAAAAATAAAAAAATTATTTTCAACAAAATATTTTCGTTTTTTAACAAAATATTTTCGTTTTTTAAAAACTGAAAAAATTATTTTCAACAAAATATCTTTGTTTTTGAAAAATATTTTTTTTAGTTTTTAAAAGAATTTTGTTTTGTTAAAACTGGAAAAACAAATTTGTAAAAACGGAAGAAATTTTTTTTTCGTTTTTTAACAAAATATTTTCGTTTTTTAAAAACTGAAATTTAAAAAAAAATAGAAAAAATAAAAATAGGGGTCGGGTTGTTGGTTTTTTTAAACAACGGGTCGGGTAAAAAAAATTAGAAATTGATCGTTTTAATCTGGTGTTGCCACGTAGCACTCCATCCAAAAATAGGGGTATTTTTGTTTCAAAGTATGACAATAGGGGTATAGATAACCCAATAATATGACGGTAGGGGTATGAATAACCCAATAGTATAACAAAGAGTAAAGGTAAATAATATCTGAAAGTAGAGGGATATATTTAGCTCTTTTCCTTTTTCTTTTACTACTACTTCTTTTCTTATTTTATTCTCTTTTTTGTTTTCTCTCTCTACCTTTTCTTATTCTCTTCGCCATTTCTCTTGTCCCACCTAAGATACAACCGTATCTCCGCCATACACCATTGTATCTGCCACCATCCCTTCTTCTTCTTTTTTCTTTTCTTTTTTCTTTTTTCTCTTCTAATTTTTCTTTTACCTGAGTAGAAGTACTCTCAACCACCTTTCAGCAATAGCAGTACAAGTTGTACTTCTCACACTCGTATATAGCCATATTGATTCCATTCACCAGCTTCTATTAGCTATAAAAATCCTTTGTTTATGATTTATTTATTGTAATATTTTGTTGAACAAAACTAAATAAATGGTATAATCTGGCCTCTTAAAAATATTGTTGTGTTTTTTTCTTAAAAGAGTAATAGTACAGATGTTGAAATCATGCATTAGCTAACTTAATGTTTGCTTGCACCACGATTCTTGTATTTCACTTTATTTGAGTTGAATTCTAGATGATAAATATTAATTTACTTGGCGTCAAGTTATGAGCTTAAGATTTTTGTAAAATATATCAACTAAAGGATCTTTTGAAAGAGGGAAGAGTATAGAATGGCCTAAGGATCAATAACTTACTTTGAAGCCATTGATAATTACAGTTTATTGAAATTTGAAAGTGTTTTTATGTTTGCATATAAATTTTGTCGAAGTTTGAGGGATTTTAACTGGTTGAATAGTTAAGTTCGCCGGCATCAATTTTCCGACGATGAGATTTTCTCCTACTTTTTAAAGCTGAAAATGATGCATCTTCCATGGTGGTGTACGTGGTTGAAGATGATATAAGAAAAAAAAATTGAAAATTTAATAAAATAAGTAGGCAAAAATAAAATAAACAACTTTTGACATGTGGCTTGCTTGTAATATACAGCCCACAACAAGACTGATTATGTGTTATCAAGGAGAGATTAAATTCAGTTCAAATAAGAATAAGAGGACATAAGTAGCACATAAAGTTAAAGTGTTTAATGACTTTTTCAGATAAGTTTGATGAAAACTTGTGCCTTCTCTCATTACAAAATCATAAAAATTTCACATCTTGATGTAACATCACCATTACTCCATTAGTAGTACTTAAAAGAAGACCAAAAATAACAAAAATCGGAAAGAGGAGAGGCATGCTATTTCACCAAACTGGCTACTTTATTTTGTCTTACATTAAGAACTAATTAGATATATGTTGATTAGACACTTTCCTATGATTTTCCAAGAACTCAATCAGTTTTTCTACGTACTTATCATGAATATTTCTGTTTCCAAATATAGAAATCATTTCTTTTGCTTTCTCTCGAAATATCTTTCCTTCATTTTCCACCATTACTAAATTAACCGAGTTGGCCACTGAATCACTTGTGTAGGACCCATCCTCTTCATTTCTTGATATTTCTACTCCAACCCCTTTATCTTCTAGAATTCTAGCATTCAGTCCTTGATCAACCAAAAATG
The DNA here is from genome assembly GCA_026770625.1 of Nicotiana glauca. NCBI lineage: Eukaryota > Viridiplantae > Streptophyta > Magnoliopsida > Solanales > Solanaceae > Nicotiana > Nicotiana glauca. Next base: position 89,104 of record MU684750.1, read on the forward strand.
GTAACATAATCAATGGATGACCAAACATTAACCCTTCTATAATCGAACTCCATCCACAGTGTGTCAAGAATCCGCCAACTGAGTCATGACTTAGTATGTTCAATTGGGGTGCCCAACTCTTCCATACTATGCCTCGACCTTTGATTCTTTCTTCGAAACCCTCCGGCAGCTCAATCGGGTCAGTATTTCCTGAGCCGGATGGCTTCCTCAAGACCCAAAAAAATGGTGATCCAGATAACTCCAACCCAATAGCTAGCTCATTAATATCATTCGGACTAATGGTTACTTCACTCCCTAGTGCTACATAAACTACAGAACCTTTGGATTTCTCATCTAACCATTCTTTAATTAATATCCAAGATTGATCATTTTTCTCGTCGTCAATATTTTTCACCATAGGTGGCATTAAACCCGAAGGAATTATAGGTATATTGTGAAGATCTTCTAATAACTTTAACCATTGACCTTCAAACTCATAACAATGGCGAAAAATAGTAGCGTCTGCCCCTGTCATTGTGACACCGTTACGATAAAGGTCCGAAACGCCAGAAACATTCTTCTGGCTGGACCCCACCATCCACCGTGCCTCGTGGCGGCGATACGCCGCCTTTGTTTCAAATGGGATCCATTTTGGTGGAACTAAGAAATCCTCCACCGTAGGTGGTGGTCCTGAGTTGGTGTTGACCATATTCTCCGTTGATCCAAAGAAAGCAATAAACCAAGCGTTAATTATACAGTAGAAAATACGTGATATACCTAATTTGGCTGAAATAGGAGCCAACCAATATTGTGCAAAATCTTGAATAATCCAATCAGGTGAATTTTTTTCCAAAAAATTAGTCACCTCTTTTTCCATACCATCCATTGCTTTTTTAAGATAAATAATTTTTTCAGTTGTTATATCCATAGTAGCTTCTGCATTTTCTGGTAAACCATCAACTTTAGGAAGTGGGATTTTTACAAAAGTTATGGAATTGGAAAATTCAAGGGGAAGTTTAGGGAGACAATCAATGTTTTTTGGGGTTGAAATGAAAGAGATTTTGTGACCTTTTTGAGCAATGAATTTGGAAAGTTCAAGAAATGGTATAATATGACCAAAAGCTAGCCATGGAAACATAACTACGTGAAGCTTATTAGTATTATTCTCATCTCCATTGGCCATGGATTTGATGAGGAGTTGAGAATTCATGGATTACAAGAAGCTTTTGGTTATGCTTTTCTCTGTTGGACTACTATATAAAGAGTGCTGAGATCATATTCCTGAGAAAGGCGGATGCAGTGTTATATGTCGGAGGATAAATTTATGTAAAAATTTCACTAAAATATATAGTGCGTTTGAACCTATAACTTTAAAAATATAATAGGTTCAATATTAAAAACTGCAAAGGTTGAACCTATATATAAAATTAAAATCCTGAATTCGACTTCGTTCCTAGGCTGATAATACAATAATAATTACAAACAATCCCAAACAAATTGAAATGGCCTATATGTATCCTCTCATTCTCTTCATTTAGCTCAATTTATATCATCATCGATCATTATCGAAATAAAGTAAAAAACCAAGTAAAACGATCATTTTAAAACATCATCATCATCATGCTAAAACATCCATTCTATCTAGAACTGAGTAACGATCCCTCAACCACCCCAAAATGAGAGAACCAATGAACCAAGCAAGGACATTTGTTCAGTGATATCATTTTAAAATATATATTCGCAATAAATTATTATTGCTTGTAACTAATTTATGTATATTTTATGCATTTTTCCGGCAAAGCGCTATCGGTTGTTATCACATTACACAAGATAGGTCCAGTATATAGGGGTGTACATAGGTCGGGTTGGTTCGGATTTTACAATTACCAAACCAAACCAATTGTGTCGGATTATTAAATCTAAAGACCAAACCAAACCAATAAAACTCGGATTTTTCATTCTCGGTTTTTCTCGGATTTTCGGGTTATTCGGGTTTTTTTTTCCGTAAAATTTTCGTAGAACAAAACATATAAATTATGCTCAAAATATTTCTTTAGTCCTA
>MU684753.1:5008-48341 GCA_026770625.1 Nicotiana glauca
AAGTACATTCCATTCGTAATATCCATGTGATGTACTAAATGATGTATATTTTTTACTATCTTCTTCTAGTTTTATATGATAGAAACCTGACTTACAGTCAAGTTTACTAAAGTATTTTGCTTGTATAGCTCTTTGTGTGAGAATATCTTTGTTGGGTATGGGATATTTTGTTGATGTTGTTTTCTTGTTTAGATCTGTATAATCTACAACCATTCTTGTTTTTCCTCTTTTCATTTCACTATGTTTGCTGTCACGACCCAAATTCACCACTTGTGAACACGTCATGACGGCTCCTAGTCTTCGCGGCCAGGTAAGCCTAACACCTTGTGGAAGTAATATCATTTGCGGAAAATTTATAATCAAAACTAAATAACGAGAATAATGTATATAAATTGCCTCCTGGCACATAGACTTTAACACTTAGCATTCTGAAACAATCCCAAAGACCCGGAAACCCACGGGCAACACAGGCTAAGAGAATCATAAGATATAGCTGTAATATCCGTAAATGTCTAAACAACTGAATACATGAAATGGAACTGCTAACTACAGGATAGAGTAGAAGGAGACTCTTCGGTCTGCGGACGCGCAAATGTACCTCAAGTCTCCGAATATAGCACATGGATCACTGATAATGTGCTTGTCCAGAAGTACCTGGATCTGCACATGAAAAACATGCGCAGGAAGGGCATGAGTACACCACAGCGGTACTCAGTAACTGCCAAGCCTAACCTCGGTTGGGTAGTGACGAGGAAGGTCAGGGCCCTACTGAGGTAAAACATAATAATCAATATGATAATGAGAAGGCAATATGAGTATAATCGCAACAGAAATCCAACAGGAGAATTTAAACACTAAAATACGTAAAATCTTGGGGAGGGTTTAAAATTACATGTCTATAGACGGCTCGGGAAAGATGATCTTCGAAAAGGTTTAAAGTTAGTATCGAACTATCGGTTCAAGTTCTACTGAGATAGATTTTTGATCAAACGCAACAACAGGGCATCAACGGATGAGGAATGGCATATGGGAAGTGTCGGGTGGTGGTTATATTTCTAGAAGGCCAAGTGTAAGAAGTGAAAGTCGAGTAGTTGCTTAGAGAGTAAGTTTGGCCAAAGTGGGAGAGTAGCAGAGTATTATATGGGTTCAGTGGTAGGATAACTACACACCTTGAGGGAAGTATAGAGTGATTTGGGATTTTAGTGGACAGTCATTAGGTTTATAGGCCTAACTTGAAATATTGGCTATTATACGACAGAAAGAAGTTGCTTGATATAAAGAAGGATACAACATGATTTTGAATTGGAAAATATTGTCGCACATTTAGTTAATGTCCATAAGGAGTGAACAGACTAGTACTCTTGGTGGATGAGCACGGGCTCAGGATGGGTTATTGGTGTCGTAGTAATTGTACCCGTGCAACAACGTTAGAAGATGTCGGTGTGTAATTTCCATATGTGCGTTATCTCCTATGAGTAGGTCAGCCGTTGCGAGTTGGTTGTGCAAGATCAGGTCGACGGTGAAGAAAGAATATTGGTGGGTTCCAGAGTTATATAATGGGTGGCTCCAAGCTAAGCGGCAGAGTCCCACCGCCTACGATTTGGGTTGCATGGTTATCTACTGGTGAAGTTCCAATTATCAGCGTATTGGTGGATTATTACGGCTAAGGGAAGAGAAAATAAGTGGTAACGTGAGCAAAGGATTTGATAAATGTGTTCTATAATTGGCCTTATTGACTCATGATTAGGCTTTGGGAAGATTCAGGACTTATGCTTCGTATGAAGGTGATTTACAAGGGAAGTGATTCAACCTAGTATTTCATCGAGAGAGTATTCATATTCTAGAAGAGCCTTGAAGTTGATTATTATTAGGGATTAGTTCATAATGGGTATACCATTTCAAGACGTGATTATGCGCACTAGGAGGGTATGAAACGGTTCGTGGATTTTGAGACAATGTGGCCTTGTGAATGGAGTCACTCAGGACGAGTGCGGATTGAGTTCTCTATGTTTTGAATGGAGCTATTATTATTTCTAAGTCAAGTTAAGGAAAAATTAGAAGAAGTAAGATCGGTTAGCAATGGTTGAATCGGCATGATGCTGGCAATGATCAGCTCCTTCATTGTGTTGAGTTACTCATGTGACTTATGATGGTATGTGTGAGGTTTGATAGTCTCCGTAATTGATTTAATTTGGAAGTATTCAAGTATTATGGCATGTTATGTGTAGGCGGATCCCAGAAGGGATATGATGGTTTAGACCTCTACTTGAGGATTTGAATGTTCTACGGTTTTGAGAATTCACTCGTGTATTGCTATGGCTCTCTTTGAATGATATGAGTAAAAGGTTTCTATGTGATGAAGTGTTTACCCTATTAGTGGTTTAGGAGTTATGATGAAATTTGTGTACTATTGCATATTGGCGTGTTAAAGTGCAGTGAGCGGTTTGAAATTTGAAAGCAAGGATCAAGGTTACGGTTCGTTGTTGACAAATATGTCACGAGCTCCGGTGAGCAGCAAGGGGATTTGGATGTTTGGACTAAGCTGGTATTATCTTCAGCATCACCTAAGGTCGGTATTTTGTGTCAGAGGCTTTGCATCCTGGTTATGGATTCTTCATTTGCTTTGCAGCTAGTGTGACCGGTGGTATGGTTGTACAGACTTGTTACCTAGTGCGGAAGATCGTGGGAGTGTACCCTACGGGGAGATTGTATAAGTGTGACAAGTAGTCTCCTGATTGATTGCAGATTTAAACCAAGTGTAAATATGGTGGTAATATCACTAATTTGAGAATTTATGCCTAGAGGGCGCTCTTGTTCATTTGGTTGTGGATTATGGAAGTTTGTCCCGGTTATGATAGTTGTTCTTTCGTGTTATGGGAAAGAGGGTGGTTATTACGGACCCTTGAAAGGTTATTAGCCTAGTATGGTGCGATCAGAATTGACTTGAGGACTATGAATGGATATAACTATGAATATGGACTCTATATTAGGCCAGATGTGTTCATTTTAGCATGACACTCCTTATGAAGGAGTATTCGGAAGTTGGATGCCGTTTCGCCATTGGCTATTTCATGTAATATTATATTGTTTCGTGTGAGTTGTGAAACAACTTGATAAATTTCATATGTGTCGAGGTTCTGTGTAGCGATGGTGTTATGTGAGCAAGATGGCTCTCGAGATTCGGATCATGTATCGCACCTTAGTTGTGCTTGAGTTTTGTAGCGTATGGCGATGTATGTCTTCCTAGGGATGGTATTATGCACTTAGTGTGCTTGTGGCCGATATTCGGTATTTTTTTAGTAATGAGCACTCTAGCTCGGTATGTATCTCCCCATATGACTTTTATGTGGTGATCAGGTGGCATGCTGCTACGGGTATGTTGTTTAGATCGGGTTGCATGCCGCAACAGTGAGATGTTGAGTACAGTCCCCCTATACTCTATTTTTGTGTGTGTTTTGCTTCCCATTTTCTGAGGAAGGTTCATATTAGTTGCATGAAGTTTAGTAGTCCCTTCTGGAGTTCGTTTTTCTTATGTATCACGTTCGAGTTTGTAGCTTATTGGCACGTTGTGGCATTATACGAGACTTTTGGTCATGTCTGGGGTGGCTTATTACCTGAGCAGTTCGTACTAGGTGAGAAGAGATTAATGGATCTAGGATCATTGCAATCAGATTATATGAAGTACATTAAAGAGCAAACACAGTTATTTGGTTCAGAATGAGGTGATTGTTCTCGTCAGGAGTATAGACTCAATGATTAGTTGACTCTACAGTTGGTTATGAAGTTATACACATCTCCTTCGTCATGGTAGTATTGCAAAGGGTTAAGACATGATTTATATATGTCATGAGGTGCATTAGGAGCGCCGGATTCGTGGAATTTCGGCTATTGTTATCAGAGGATATTATTATGGTCATGTGCGTTATACAGCGCACAGTGTGAATTTAGCAAAGGTATGCAACCATGTAACAGTGCATTGTGTAGTGATTGATATGGTATTCGTATGTTGAGAGCAGGCCTGGCAGAGAATTCCGGATGTAGGAATTGAGATCTATGTTTAATTGTTCGAATAAGAGAGAATATCTTCATATTTGATTGATATAATGTGCTCAAATGAGTTGTGGTAGCACGAGTAGGTGAACGAGGGGTTAAGAAGAAATTTTAGACTACTCCTACGCAATTCTCAGTATGTTCAAGGACGAAAATATGTTTAAGTCGGAGAGAATGTAACAACTCGGCCGGTCTTTTTGAGCTATAGCACATCATTCGGAAGTTTGAGGCCATGAGTAGCTTTACTACAGGTATTATGGCTTGTAGGCATGGTCAGAATTGAATTCCGGGAAGTTTGGGGTTGATTTGGAAAGAGAATTCTCATTCGGAATTTTTAAGATGAAAGAATTGGCTAAGATTGAACTTTTGAGTAAATGACCTCGGAATCAAAACTTAAAGGTATCAGCAGGTTCGTATGATGATTTCAGACTAGAGCGTATGCCTCGATTGACTTTTGGATGGCCCGGGAGCATTTCGGTGCCTATTGTGGAAGTTAGCATTTTGGAAAAAATTCATAAATTTGGATTGGAGTGCATTTCAATCTATCGATGTCCGTTTGGGATTTTGAGTCTGGGAATAGCTCTGTATGGTGATTCTGGTTTTGGGAGTGCTATCGGAAATGGATTTGAAGGTCCGTAGGTCATTTTGGAGTCATTTGGCTAAATTAGAAATTTGAAGGTTTTTGAGAAGTTTGAATGGAAGTGTGCTTTTTGATATTAGGGTCGGATTTCGATTTCAGAAGTTAAAGTATGTACGTAATGTCGAATATGACTTGTGTGCAAAATTTGAGGTCAATCGGACGTGATTTGAGAGGTTTTGGCATCGAATGTTAACGTTTGAAGTTTTAAAGTTCATTAAGCTTGAATTAGGATGTGATTCATGATTCTGATGTTGTTTGATGTCATTTGAAGGCTCGACTAAGTTCGTGATGTGTTCTAGGATGTGTTAGTATAATTGGTTAAGGTCCCGAAGGCTTCGGATGGAATCCGGATGGTAAATGGATCGAGTTAGACTTGGAAGAAAGGCTGAGGGTTGCTGTCATCTGGTGTGACTGCACGTGCGAGGTTTTGCCCGGAGGTGCGGAGCCATAGAAGAGGCCATGAGGGTCGCAGAAACGATTTTGGCTGGGAGTGTTGGGACTGTAGATTCAATCATCTCACCACAGAAGCGGGACCGCACATGCGAAAGAGAAGATGCAGATGCATAGTTGAGGAGCTGGAGGATACCATAGAAGCGGATTATATGCCGCACCTGCGGAATCGTAGAAGCAGTCAAGCGGCTGCAGGTGCAAGAATTGCTGGGCAGTGACATTTTTAAAGCGAAGGTTTGGCTCACTTTCACTCCATTCTTCAATGGGAGCCGATTTTGGTGCAACTTTGAGGTAAGATTTTCATCACAAGCATGAGGTAAATGGTTTATACTAGTTTTGAGTTAAATACATGATTATACATGGATTTGAACATGGAAATTAGTGGAAAATTTGGGATTTTGAGGAAAACCTAGAAATTTGTATTCTTGGATTTTGACCATGATTTTTGACATGAAATTGAGAGTAAATTATATATTTGAGTTCGTGAGATTATGGGTAAACTTTATCTTCGAAATTTTTTGGAATCCAGGCACGTGGGCCCGAGGGTGATTTTTATCAACTTTTCGGCCGGGGTTAGAAATTATTATAAATTGGATTATATTGAGTACTCGAGCATATATTAATGGGTTTGCATAATTATTAGCTAATTTTGGAGCACTGAGCATCGGTTTGAGTCGTCGGAAGGGCTTGGAAGTCGGTTATTGAACTTCAGGGCGAGGTGAGTCTCGTTTCTGACCTTGTAAGAGGGAATTAACCCCATAGGTAAAATAATTAAATATTTTCTCCTATTTGTGGGGGCTATGTATGCACGAGGTTATGAGAGACCATGCGTAGCTACTATTACGCCTATATCCGGGTAGTCCTAGGCTATATCTTGCCTTGTTGATATTATCATTGACTGATGTTATTGTTTGCCTTGAGAAGAAATAGGATTGAGGTTGCATAATAATTGTGTTGAAAGTTATTTTAATTGAGGAATTTAAGAACATAAGTGTTTCCATTAAACTGAGTATTTTCAAAAAGAATTGAGGAAATCTTATAATAACTTAAGATATCTATGTGTAACCGCGTCGCATGTACGTTTCGTGAGCGGGGTAACTTCTTAAAAGCTACAAGTTGAATTTCTCTTATTTGAAAACGAATTAAGAAAGAAACATGATTTTTAAATGTTAAATCTATACTCGACCGCATTGAAGGTATGATTCGTAAGCGGGGAAATTCCTTAAATTTATATTGACCGTGTCGCATGTATGATTCGCGAGCGGGGTACTTCCTTCTATTACTCTCATGGGAGCGGGTCGATCTCCTTGGCAAGTTAATAGATGCATCTATGGTTCGCGTTGTTCGACCCTAGGCAGTGCACGGTTTACTTTTATGTTGGATCGGGCCGTACGACTTGGCATTGCCTATATATATATTCCACTGTATCTATATATATTCTCTGGTTACAGAGGGAACTTGCTAGCTGAGAGCCTGAGTAAAATATTAAAGGAGGGAGTGGTATCTCATATTTTATACTTGTTTATTCCATGTATTTATTTTGTTTCATATTTATCCACTTTATTACAGTGCCTAATATTATTGGACCACTAGTTAGTATCGAAGACGACCCCTCGTCACTACTTCTTTGAGGTTAGACTGGATACTTGCTGGGTACGCGTTGTTTTTGTACTCATACTACACCTGCTATGCATTTTGTTGCACAGGCACATGCATGTTTGGTAACCTAGTGGGCGCAATGGCATGGATGATACAGAGACTTGGGTAAGTTGCATCTCTCAAGACGACCTGCGGCCAGCAGAGTCTCCTTCAGAGTATTGTATTTTCTTTCCATCCAAACTATAATCCGGACAGTCATTGTATGTTACTGTAAATTCTAAGTAAATGCTCATGTACTTATGACACCGGATTCTGGGGTGATTACGGGATTTCTGTACTGAAACTTGTAAACACTTTTATTGATAGAAGACTAGATTTTATTAGTTAAATTAAAGGAAATTTTTGATTTCAATAGTATTAAAATGAGAGTTTAATTAACTATTTAGTGTTAGCTTGCATGAAAGAGGTGTCCGGCGCCATCATGGCCCTTTAATGGATTTTGGGTCGTGACATCCGATTTCAGGGGTGAATCGGTTAATGGGTTTTGGTCTGAATCTTGAATTTTGACCAAGCGGGCTCGGAGTTGACTTTTTTGGGAAAAGTGTAAAGTTCGTAACTTTATGTATTGTAAATGGTTTTCTTAGCATTATTTGATGTTGTTGAGGGTTTTTTTTAGATTCGGTTTATTTGGAGGCGGAAGGCCCTAGTTGAGATTTGATTTGCTTGGGGAGCGTGGTAAGTGTTGGGTCTAACCTTGATTTGAGATAATAGGGACCCTTAAGCTATGTGTTATGTGAAGTACAAGTGTAACGGCGTATATGCGAGGTGACGAGTGTATAAATGCTGTCAAAGTAATTGTTTCCTAGTTTCCCATATTCCATTAATTATTTTATTCCATGTCCTAATGGTTACATGCTTTAATTGCCTCTTATGCCTTAACTTTCCACTTGTAATTTATTATTATCGCGTTTAAAATGTCTGTGCTTCCATGGTTGATTTGTACTTGTCGTAATTGTCTTACTTGTACACTTTGACTGTCATATATTTGGCTTGTCTTGTTACTTAGTATTAATTGTAGCATTTCTTGATTTGGCACGAGATTCCTTTATGTTTTTTCTTTCATATTCATTAATCATAGAGATTCTTGTGATTTGAGTTGTTGAGTTGATTACAGTTATTCATTTCTATTTATGGATCGGGTAGCACGCAGCAATGGGTGGAATAAGGGAGGATTGATACCGATATGGTGTGATCGGATTGCACATCGCAATGGATTTGGTATGTGATTTTGATATGGTGAGATAAGGGATGAATATGATATTGATTCTAATTATATGATGAGATCGGGTTGTGCGCCTCAACGGATTTTACATATTATTATTGATATTGATATGCTGAAATAAGGGAGGATTTGTTTGTACGGTGGGATCGGGTTGCACACTGCAGCAAGTGAAATAAGGGAGGATTCTATTTGTATGGTGAGATCGGGTTGCACGTCGTAACAGATTTTGTGTTTCGCATTCATTGTTGTATTGTGTTAGCTTTCGATGTTTTCATACGAGATTTTGAGTACAGGTGTTTCTGGTTTTACCAATTTCGAGGATTGAGTTTACTTTCATAAGTGAACTGCCTTACTTTCCTATATTTTTTCCTGTTATTATTATTATTATCATTATTATTATTATTATTATTATTATATTGCGTATAGTTATGATAAGTGACTCGCTTAGCCTCACCACTACTTCGTCGAGGTTAGGCTCGTCGCGTGCAGATTACATGGGGTCGGTTGTACTCATACTACACTATACACTACTTGTGTATATTTTGGAGTCAGTCCTAGCGGCGATCAGTAGATTGCTCGAATTGGAGACTTGAGGTACAACTGCTCGATGCTCACAGTCCTGAGGTCCCCTTCTACCTTATCCTTGTTATTCCATTTCAGATAGTTTTACTTTCATTCATACCATTATCTATATTATTCTATTTGCTCGTGCATTTGTGACACCAGTTCTAGGATTGTATCTGGATATTGCGGTTATTTTCTTTTTTCTCGCTTTATTTCAATTTATTCAGCTTAATAGGCATCAGTTAGTTTGATTTGTTAAAAATGGCAAAAAACTATTCTAATGTTGGCTTGACTAGCAAGCAAAATGTTAGGCGCCATCACGGTCCTGATGGTGGGAATTCGGGTCGTGACAGGTTGGTGTCAAAGTACTAGGTTGCCTAGGTCTCACGAGTCACGAGCAAGCTTAATAGATTCTGGAGGATCGGTATGGAAACATCTGTACTTATCTTACAAAGGCTATGGATTTTGGAAAAATATCACTTCTTACTTACTCTGTCATGCAATTTTTATTCTATCATTGATGATTAAACCCTTCTATTCTTGTTCTCTCGCAGATTGTGATAACACGCACTGTATCTACAACAATACAGGAGCTGGAGCCCCCATGGCAGTTACTAACAAGGGCAGAGGCAGAGCTCAGCATATAGCTCGAGCAATAGCACCTGTAGTTGAGCCTCAGGTGGATTTTGAGGAGGAGGTTCCAGCTAAGATTGTACCCGTTAGACCAGCTCAGGTTCTGGATGGGTTCGTAGCCACTCTAGTTCTTTAGGATGCTTTAGCCGTTTGTTGGGCCTTATAGAGAGTGTGGTCCAGACCGGTACATTTCCGGTGGCACCAGCCATCTTTCGGGCTGTGGAGGAGAACATACTCCTGCTACTCACACCCCGGAGTAGGTGGCTCCCCAGTATCAGACTCCAGTAGCCTTGCCAGTTGGGGTGGTTCAGTTGGTTGTTGCGGCACAAGCCAGTGATAGGCCCGCTATGCCTTTTAAGGCTATGTTGAGGTTTGATAAGTTTACCAAGCTCTTTCCTATTCGTTTCGGTGGTGCTTCTTCTGAGGAACCATATAATTTCCTGAACCACTGCCACGAGATTTTGTGCAACATGGGTATAGTTGAGACTAATGGAGTCACTTTTGCAGCATTTTAGATGACTGTTTTCGCCCAGAGATGGTGGAGAGATTATATGTTGACTAGACCAGCTGGTTCACTTGCACTTACCTAAGATCAGTTCTCACAGCTATTTCTAGAGAATTTCATTCATATCACTATGAGAGAGGAGTACCACAGGTAGTTTGAGCGTATTCTGCAGGGTAATACGACTGTCACCCAGTAAGAGAGTCAATTTTTGGACCTATCTTGCCATGCCATTATCTTGATTCCTATTAAGAGAGAGGGGGAGAGAGAGAGAGACAGAGAGACAAAGAGTGAAGAGATTCATTGATGAGATCATTTACACTATCAAGCTACATATGGCCAAGGAGACCGAGAGTGATATTTCTTTCCATATGGCCATAGATGTTGCTATACAGTTCGACATGGTTCGTACTCAAGACAGGGGGTCAGTGTCATTTAAGAGGCCTCGTAATTTTGGTAGTTTAAGTGGTGCTTCATCTGGAGGCAGGGGTAATTTTAGTAGGGGTCATCCTCCTAGGCCATTTCAGTAAGTGCTTCAGAAATCTCACAGTGCTTCAGTGGTCCTTATGTGCCTCATTTGGGCAACCAACCTATAGTGCACTATCAGCTCCTATTATTACGCCTACGATTCAAAGCTATCACCGAGGTTATCCGGCCTGTTCGAGTTAGCTTTAGCTTAAAAAGCCACAATATCAGGATGCGTATTTTGAGTGTGGTGGTATTGGTCACATCAGGGAGGTTCTGTCCGAGATTATTGGGTGGCATGCCACAACAGAGTTCTCGTGCCATGGCTCCAGCACTGGTTGCTCCACCGCCTGCACAGTCAGCTAGAGGCTGGGGTTAGGCAGCCAGATGTGGAGGTCATGCCATTAGATGTGGAGGCCAGCCAACTAGAGATCGTCCTATAGACGTAGTTCAGAGTGGTGGGATCCATCTCCGATATTATGCTTTCCCAGCTAGGGTTGAGGCCAAGTCATCTGACATTGTTATCACAGGTATTGTTCCAGTTTGCCATAGAGATGCTTCAGTTCTATTTGATTTGAGATCTACTTATCCCTACGTGTCACCCTATTTTTCTTCATATCTGGTTGTGTCTCGTGATTCTTTGAGTGCTCCTATGCATGCTTCTATGCCTATGGTAGATTTTATTATTAGATCGTGTCTATTGCTCGTGTGTGATTACTATTGCCAGTCTTGAGACTAGCGTAGATCTTCTACTTCTTGATGTGGTATGTTTTGATGTTATCTTGGGTATAGATTAGTTGTCACCTTATCATACTATATTAGACTGTTACGCCGAGATGGTGACCTTAGCCATGTCACAGTTGCTTCGATTAGAGTGGAGAGTGACTCCTGGCCACTCTACCAGCAAAGTTATTTCTTATCTGAAGGCTCGACATATGGTCGGGAAGGGATGTCTAGCTTATTTGGCCCATGTCTGTGATTCTAGTGCGGAAGTTCCTTCCATGGATTCAGTACCTGTTGTTCATGAGTTTCCAGAGGTATTCCTGCGATCTGCCGAGGATACCACCCGACATAGATATTAACATCTGTATCAATTTGGCTTCGAGCACTCAGCCCATTTATATTCCACTAGACCGTATGGCCCTACCAGAGTTAAAGGAATTAAAGGAGCAGTTGCAAGATTTGATTGATAAGGGATTCATTATACCTAGTGGTCTCGCCATGGGCTGCGTTCCTATTATTCGTGAAGAAGAAAGATGGGTCGATGAGGATGTGTATAGAATATCGATAGTTGAATAAGGTCACTATCAAGAACAAGTATCTGCTGCCGAGGATTGATGATTTACATGATCATCTTTAGGGTGCCAAAGTATTTTCGAAGATTGATTTGAGGTCTGGCTACAATCAGTTGAAGATTAGGGCATCCGATGCCCCTAAGACAGCTTTTCGGACTCGGTATGGGCATTATGAGTTCGTAGTGATGTCATTTGGTTGCCAAATACCCCAAAAATATTTATGCATTTGATGAATCGGGTGTTCAAGCTCTATTTGGATTTTTTTTTTGTGATTTTATTCATTGATGATATCTTGATCTACTCCCACAGTCGAGAGAAGCCTGAGCAGCATCTTCAGATTGTACTTCAGACTCTGAGAGATCTCCAATTATATGTTAAGTTTTCAAAGTGTGAGTTTTGGTTAGACTCATTCACCTTTTTGGGGCATGTTGTATCGGCAGAGGGCATAAAGGTGGATCCTAAAAAGATTGAGGCAGTTCAGAACTGGCCTAGACCTACTTCAGCTTTAGAGATCCGGAGTTTTCTAGGTTTGGTGGGTTATTATTGCTAGTTTGTGGAGGGGTTTTCATCCATAGTTGCCCTATTGACTAGATTGACCCAGAAGGGTGCCCCATTCAGATGGTCAGATGAGAGTGAGTTGAGCTTTCAAAAGCTCAAGACCGCTTTGACTATGGCACTAGTGTTGGTAGGTTCAGGATCCTACACAGTGTATTGTGATGCATCTTGTATTGGGCTCAGTGTAGTATTGATATTGGATGGAAGGTGATTGCATACGTGTCACGACAGTTGAAGGTTCACGAGAAGAATTACACTATTCATGTCTTAGAGTTGGCAACCATTGTTCATGCGCTGAAGATTTAGAGGCATATCTTTACCGTGTGTCGTGTGAGGTATTCACAGATTATCGAGGTATACATTATTTGTTCATGTAAAAGGATCTCAACTTGTAAAAGAGGAGGTGGTTGGAGCTATTGAAGGACTATGACATCACAATTTTAGATCAACCTGGGAAGGCTAATGTGGTGGCCGATGCCTTGAGTATAAAGGTTGTGAGTATGGGTAGCCTTGCATATATTCTAGTTAGTGAGAGGTCGCTTGCTGCAGATGTTCAGGCTTTGGCCAATCAGTTCGTGTGGTCAGATGTTTCAGAGCCCAGTCGGGTTCTAGATTGAACAGTCTCTCAGTCTTCCTTGTATGAGTGTATCAGAGAATGTCAGTATGATGATCCCCATTTGCTTGTCCTTAAGGACACGGTGGTGCCAAGGAGGTTACTGCTGGTGATTATGGGGTTTTAAAGATGCAGGATCGTATTTATGTGCCAAATGTGGACGTGTTTCGTGATTTGATTCTTCAGGAGGCCCACATCTCTCGATATTCTATTTATTAGAGTGCCGCCGAGATGTATTAGGACTTGTGACAGCATTATTGGAGGAGGAGGATGAAGAAGGATATAGTTGCATATGTAGCTCGGTGTCAAAATTGTCAGCAAGTAAAGTACAAGAACCAGAGGCCTAGTAGTTTTCTTCAGATGTTAGAGATCCCCGAGTGGAAGTAGGAGCGTATCACTATGGATTTTGTTGTTGGACTCCCACGGACTCAGAAGAAGTTCGATGCAATATGGTTCACTATCGATTTCGGACATACGCCCAAGTTCTAGATTACGATACGGACCCACCGGGATCGTCAAAACAGAGATTCGGGTTCGTTTACACAAAATGTTGACTGTAGTCAACTCAAATTAGTTTTAAGGTACGATTTAACAATTTTATCAATTTTCTCATACACATCTTCCGGAAAAAGGACACTGACTACTCTTGCAAATCAAAGAAGGTTAAACAGGGCCATTCGAGTATTGGAATAAAAAAATAAAGGGTAAAACTATAAATGACCTATCGGTTCATCATAATTAATTTCATCTATTCTTTTTTTTATAGCTGCTTATCATCCCCCCTCCCCCCCTCCCCAATATTAGAGAAACTATCATGTATATCCCCAACTTCTTTGAGGATCTCATCTTTGTGCATTGTGGTGGAGTTACTAATCACATATTGAACATGTAAATGTTTATAGATGGAAAAAATATCTGGTTCTTGACCCTGAACTAATTTTGAGGGGAGATTTATTATAGCTTGTTGGCATGATGCGTACAAGTACTGCTACATATTGAATAACATATTCTATACGATGATTGAGAGCTTTGTTCTCATAAGCAAATAGTTCTTAATTTGAGGCACTCAATAAATGATTCTGCTAAACTAGCTTGGATATGAACCAACATTATCAAGAAAATTATTGATTGCATAATCTAGAAAATTATGCTCTTTATCACATTTTTCGAGAAAGTAACATTACAATTTCAAATTGCAGGTTGATAACAAATGTTTATGTAACCTTCTAATAGATGCATCTATTCAAATTATTTAATATGTAATTGGTTGACATTGCATGTGAATGGGCCTATATTCACTTTTTATATATTTCAGAATTCAAGGAATACAATCCTAACCTTAGTTAATTTAATAATAAATTTATCATAAGAACAACCAACACAAGAGAATTATTGAATAATTTCTATTTCTTCATATCCAATGTGAATTATTAATTATTTTGTGCATCATATTTGAACCGAAATGGCCAATCGATCATGGCAATTTATCTTTATACGTAAACCTTGGGTTTGCTATTATAGCATGTCATTTCTCTATGCTAATATTTATTTAGTAAAAATACGGAGGACATAATAGGTAACCTTTCACATATATATTATTTACCCGATGCATATGAAGATATAATTAATATCTTTCCATCATTTATTGTCTCAATATAATAACCTTCTTGGTTGATGCCTATGAAACTTAATAAGTTTTTTTTGAGACTTACTACAACACTAATATTTCGTTGATGATTAATCTCATTCGTCCGGGCAATAACAATTGGCTCTTCTAGAGCTCTCAATTAATTTTGTACTGGTAAAAATTTCATAACACAATCCATATTAGTGAACATTTCTTTCACATAGATATTATTCTCACACCCTGTTACGACCCGAATTTTCAACCCACGGGAATCGTGATGGTGTCTACTCGTGAAAGACAGGCAAGCCGAGTATTATAATTTCATTACCCTTTTTATTAAGCATTTTCAAAAATTCAAAGTAATAAGTGATTAAACAGCAGAATTAATTTAATAATTAGAAATGCAGAAGACAAAAACTTAATATTTTAACCAACCATTGCTACATAATCCGAAGTACAATACTACCCAGAATTTGGTGTCACAAGTCACAGACTATCTAAGAATACTACAAATAAGGCCTGAATATAATTACACAAATCTATCTCTAAATGAGTAAAAATAGAAAGGGAGATGATAGGAGGAGACACCAAGGCCTGCGGACGTCTGCAGGACTACCTCGGGTCTCCTAAATAGACTGAAGACAGTACCCTCACTGCGGTCCAAACACTCCGGTATCAGTATCTGCACACATTGCAGAGTGTAGTATCAGCACAATCGACCCCATATGCTGGTAAGTGCCTAACCTTATCTCAGCGAAGAATTGACGAGGCTAGGACCAGACTACCAAATAAACCTATACAGTTAAATCATATACAGCCGAAAAATAAAAATAGATAATTATAGCCAAAGTTGGGCAGGAAAAACATGTTGCGGGGACTAGCAGATAATAACAGAATACTAATAGAGAAATATAAGGAATACCATAAATCAATTACCAGCAAAAGATAAGGAAATAAGGAACAAATACACATGTAATACCGTTGCAGGCGTGCAATCGATCGCATTTCATATAATATCGTTGCAAGCATGTAACCCACTCCTATTTCATATACTACCGTTGCAGGCGTGCAATCCGTTCCCATTTCATATAGTATCGTTGCAGGCGTGTAACCCGCTTCCATTTTATATATTACTGTTGCAGGCGTGTAACCCGCTCCCATTTCATATATTATCGTTGCAGACGTGCAACCCGCTCCCATTTCATATATTACCGTTGCAGGCATGTAACCCGCTTCCATTTCATATATTATCATTGCAGGCGTGTAACCCACTCCTATTTCATCTATTACCGTTGCAGGCGTGGAACCCTGTAAGGCCCCGTGAAATCCCTACTCGAAAACTGGATCCCGTGGTGCCATGTTTGGAGCATGTGTTAGCAATTCATAAATATACCTCATATCTCCCGCGGAGTTAGTCAGAATGTTGGTTGAAATTTAAGTCAGCTATGCGGTCGAAAATGCGGTCACATAATCGAACTGCGGACCGCATAATCGCCGCATAATTTCCTTTGAATTTTGTAAGGGTCTATTCTGCGGTGCACTTTGCGACCGCAGAACGTGAATGCGGACCGCATTTCTACCGCAAACTCTGTCAGAGTGTCCAGCATCTGGGGAGCATTATGCGGTCCATTATGCGAACCGCATGTTTACACTGCGATCGCATATTTGACTCGGGGCTCCAATTTTCTAATATTTAACCCGACCTCCCTATCGATATATCCGGTGTAATAGCTCATTTTAAGCATCTTTTTGAACATTTCTAGAGGGAGAGAGAGGGTTTTTAGAGAGGGAAAGTCTCCCCATCAAATTACCCCATGAGATATGGCTAAATCCTTGAAGGAAATCAAGTGAAGACCCCTAGACCTTCATCTCAAGAGATCGAAGTGCTAAGAGTTCCGGAAATTTGTAAAAGAGTAAGGAAAGCTTTATTGAGGTATGTATGGCTAAACACCCCCCCCCCCTTTATTAGAAAATGAGCGCCGTGATCATTTACAAAAGTATGGTAAGAGTTGAATTGGTTAGTGCATTGATTGTTATTATGCATTAATTGATTTGCAATTATCTCTACATATACGTGAAGGATGTGCCTCAATATGAATAATGTACCCTTCTTGATAATTAGAAAAGGATGAAAAAGTACAATTATGTGTTGAAATACTTGGGCTATAGGCCGACATCGAAACAAAGAATTATTCATGCTAGCTATGTGCTCACTTACCTATGATTGCAACTTGAATTATTTTGTAGTATGTGTGTCTATGATCACAACTTGTTAAATAAATATTGTAAAGAGAAACGATGTGATAATGGTGGGCTTGGGGTGCCAAGGAAGTGATATGATATGTGTGAAATAAAGATTCAGAGGTGTTGACTAATGAGAATTGTGTAATGCCTAGGCAAGGCGACCTAGCCGATCGGGTCGTGATCGTACACCATGCTGCACACATGGTGGTAATGTGCCGGTATTGAATTATGAATAAGGGGAAATGAAATATTGATTGAGAGTAATGACTCCTGGAGTGACTTAGCCGGTCGGGTCGTGATCGGACACCATGCTGCACACATGGTGGTAATGTACTAGTATTGAATTCTGAATAAGGGGAAATAGAATATTGATTGAGAGTAATGCCTATAATGAGGTGACTTAGCTGGTTGGGTCGTGACCGGACTCCAGTCTAGATAGCGGTGGTATTGAGAACAGTGGTGGACATGTGACGAAAATGCTCTAATCTAAGTTTTTGGAAATTGTATGAAAGGTTATCTTTGATATACCCATGTTATTTACTTGTACCTGTATGATAGTTCTTTCTAGTAAAATGGTGTTTAGTTATACATACAGTACAATTCAAATGTACTCACGTCCTTTTTTCCAGTGGCGCTACATTTGTGTTATGATTGTAGGTGGTTCTACAGCAGGCACTCCAGTCCACTAGCAATAGCGCCTCCTCCACTTTCCATCAGCTGTATTGGTGAGCCCCTTTCCTCTCGGGGCCCTGCGTGGCTTATGCCGCCGTTCTTCCCTGAGTCTTATTTTTTTATATTTGTGTAAGGTATAGCTGGAGCCTTGTTGCCGACATTTTTGTATTATTCTTCAGTTATATTTAGAGGCTCCGTAGACAGGTTGTGGGTAGTGTTAGGTATTGGAAATTACAATAGAAATATTGATGTTTGGCAATGATATACATAACTTATAATACCTTTAAAGTGGCGAATAAAGTTTCTAATGAAAATGAAATGGAAATCGTTAATTATATGTTGATAGAATTTTATTAATGGAGTCCATCTCCTATTTATTCGTGAGTTGGTTTGGGTAGAATGAGACCTAACAGGCTTGCTCGGTCGGGTTTACTCGGTTGAGCGCCGGTCGCGCTCCTCGTATTTTGTGGCATGACAAACCCGCTCCCATTTCATACATTATCGTTGCAAGTGTGCAACCCGCTCTCATTTCATATATCAACATCAATAATAAAATAATCTGTCACGCCCTAACAACCGAAGAGCACAATCGGCGCTCAACCGAGTAAACCCGACTGAGTAAGCTTGTTAGGTTTCATTCTACCCAAACTAATTCATGAATAAATAGGATATGGATTCCATTAATCATTCTTAGTAAGTATTTAACTAACAACTTCCATGTAATTTACATTAGCAACTTAAAACATAACTATCCAAATATTACAAGTTTTATAAAGTTTTGCCAAACATCAATATTTCTACTTTAATTCCAATACTCGACACTATGCACAACCTGTCTATGGAGCCTTTAAACACAACTGAAGAGTAATGTAATATGGAAATTCCGGTAACAAGGCTCCGGCTATAACTCAAATACAAAGTACATGATGAACAGGTGAAACAAGACCCAAAAACGAAGTGGGCCTCACCAAGTCAGCTGAAAGGATGATGCGGCACTAATTGCGACCAACACTGCCTGCTATAGAAACACCTACATCCGTTTAAAGACGTAGCGCCCTCGGCAAAAGGGACGTTAGTACCATCGAATAGCTCTAGTATGTATAACTAAACACCATCCAGTTAGAAAGAACAACCATACAAGAGTAAAAAGAAATCATAAGGACAACAAAGCTTCAAATAAGCACCACGTCAACAATATAAGAGGTTCACATAGTTTTTTTTTTAAAAATTCTAGATTGGAGCATTGTTGTATCTTTATCCACATTACCACTGCTTCATTGAGCGGAGTCTGATCACGGCCTGATCGGCTAAGCCGTCTTACCAAGATGTTACCATTATTTCATTCTCACTTTCCAATGTCAATTATCAGAACATTAGCACCATGTATATATAACATGGCATCCGATCACGGCCTGATAGACTAAGACGTCTCCTTGAGGTGTTACCACTTTTCCATTAATTATCTCACTTCAATCTTTGATTTCACATGTATGAGTTCATCGGCACTTGGGGCCACAATTATCACATTATACATGGCACTAGGCCATATTTCATAACTCACATTCCACATAACTTTCACTTTCAACATCAAACTTGCAATTTAAGATAATGGCACATACAAGAGCAATTCAAATTATAAGCATAGAGAGAAACTCTCATGATTCGGCATAATAATCACAATTTAAACTTAACTTGAAATCTAGGCAATTTAGCATATAGTTCACATTCTTCACATATTCCCAATTACCATGAATAGCACATTGACCACATTGAGACATACCTTTTACACATATTCTTACAACACCAAATCCTTTGAAATAACAAATAGTACATAAATCAAATTATGGACTTACAACATATGCAGGGACACCATGGGAGCTCAATTTATAAAAGACGGGGTTTTACCCATACATACCTTGTTTAAGCTTTCCTTAAGTTACTATGACATTCCGGAAATTCTAGCAATCCCAATCTATTTTGAGACATAACAAAATTGAACACAAATTAGGAAGGTATTTATGGTTTCAGTTTATTTGAGCATTTTATCAAATACTAGTTGAGCATCTTGATTTCAAATCTCTTTTACAAGGTTTCCTTCATTCCCCAACCCAATCTTTACTTATTTATAATCAACAATCTTCCCACAAACCTAATTTGTATATGTATGCATTCATAATGCTATTACACCCAAGAATCACACCTCAATAACCCATCTTATGCCCCCAAACTCGAAATTAAAGTCTAATGTATAGAACCTTACCTCTTAGATGAAGAACATGTGATTGGGTTCTTTGATTCTTGAATACTTGAGCAAGAGATGGGTGATTATGAAGCTAGGATCCTTCTATCTTTCTTTCTCTCTCTATATTCTCTCAACTCTCTCTAAAATCAGTAGAAAATGACCCCAAATGAAGCCCCAAAGACTATATATTAAAATGGGGTTAGGTTATAAAAATAGGAAAAATAAGCCTCCGAAATCGGGTCAGCGATCGTATAATGGACCGCAAATCAAGAATGTGGGACGCAGAATGCATTGCGAAATAGGTGCACAAAACTAAGCAACATTGGCCCAATCTGCGATAGATTTGCGATAGTAGAGTTAAAAATGCGATAACTTTGCGATCACAGATTCGACATAGGATCGTATTTTTTCAGCTTTTGGTAATTTGATCATAACTTTGTCTATGAATATCCAAATGATGAACGGCTTGAAGCGTTGGAAATTAGACTCGAAGACCTTTCATATGATAGGTTTTTCATTATATAAAACCTTATACATATTTAGATATGCTCATTCAACGTGTAGACTTGTGCAAACACATATGGAATCTTAGCCTATTATAAAATTTTCCAATTTGACTTAGGCTTAGGCCTTTCCTTGGGCCCCAAATTACTTACCATAAGAGTCAAACACTTATTTACCAAGTACAATTGATGTCCACCATGTTAATAGCAAATAAAATATTATAATTAGCCTACGTGGCACCACGAAATCCTAAATTACTTAGCAAAATTTTTCGGGACCTTACAGAATCCCAACAAGTAAACAATAATATAACAACAACATTCCGGCAGGGGAACAATAATATAACAACAACATCCCGGCAAGGGAAACAATAATATAACATCAATATCCCGACAAGGTAACAATAATATAACACCAATATCCCGGCAATGAAAAAATAATATGATGACAACATCCCGGCAAGGGAACAATAATGATAATCCTTATATGAAGCACGAATAAATCACAACGGAGTCATAACAATTACAATACAAGACTCACAGGCATGCTTGACACCGACGTATAGATACTCGTCAACATGCCTATACGTCGTACTCCACACTTAACACATAGCAAATAAGACACAAATCCTAATCCCTTAAGCTAAGGTTAGACCAAACACTTACCTCAAACTTCCACGGCCAACTCAAGTCTCAAACACCGCTTTTCATTTAGCATTCGCCTCCAATACACTCGAATCTAATCATAATTAACTTAATATAATTAATTAATTCTAAATGAACTATATTTACTGAAAATTATAATTTTTCCTAAATTTTCTCAAAAAAAGTTAAAACCCGACCCCAGGCCCGCGTGGCCTAAACTCGGGGTTCGGACCAAACTATGTTTATCCATTAACCCATGAGTCCAAATATGCAATTTGTTTTGAAATCCGACCCCAAAATGAGGTCTAAATCCCAATTATTCAAAAAGCCCTAACTCTACCCAAATTCCTAATTTCTATCATGAAAACCCTTGATTTTTTATTTAAAAGTGATGAAAAACCGTAAGGAATTGAAAGAACAAATTTTAGAATTGATTACCTATGACTTGGGGATGATAATTTTTGTTGAAAATCGTTCTTAGGGCTGTAAACCTCAAAAATATGATGAAGAAGAAGGCATGCCCATATTTAAAAGAGTATTTATATTAGCCGGGAAACAGACCTATGCATTCGCACTCAGAAGCCTGCGTTTGCATAGGGTCAGGCCTAATTGGCCTTCGCGTTCGCGCCTGCCTGGACGCGTTCGCATAGAGGAAAAATAGGTTCCCTTCCCCCAAGCCTAGTTAACGCAGTGCGATAGTGTGAGAAGCCTTGCGTTTGCATAGAACAAATGGTGACCCCATAATTTAATTTATGCAATCACAGTAGTTACGTTCGCATAGCACAATAAATTACTGTGCAGCAGAACAGAAAAGCAACAATCATTTCTAAGTGTAAAACATCCCGTGGCCTATCTGAAACTCACCCGAGTCCTCAAGGCTCTAAACCAAACATGCACGTAAGTCTAAAAATGTCATACGGACTTGCTCGTGCGTTCAAATCATGAAAATAACATGTAAAACTATGAATTAAACCTCAAAACTCATCATTTTTCTCAAGAACACTTAAAGTTCATTATTGCTCAACCGGACGTCCAAATCACGTCAAATAAACTCTATTTTTCACCAAATTTCACAGTTATCATTTAAATACTATAAAAAGTATGTACCGGGCTCCGAAACTAAAATACGGGCCCGATACCAATGGTTTCAAATATTAATTATTTTTTTATTTTATAAATAATTCAGCAAAACAATTTTTTTCAAAAATTGATTTCTAAGGCTTCGGACCCCGGAATTCATTTCTGGGCATACGCCCAAATCCCATATTTTACTGCGGACCTCAGGGGATCATCGGAACACAGATCCGGGTCCGTTTACTCAAAATGTTGATGAAATTCAATTATAATCAAATTTTAAATCTAGAAATTTCTATTTCTCATATATTCACATATAAGCTTTTCGGATAGATGTCCGGATCACACACAAATCGAGGTGAGGTAAAAGGAGGTTTTTAAGTCCTGAGAACACATAATTTATTTCTTAAACAAGTGATGACCTTTCGGGTCATCTTATTCTCCACCTCTGAAACAACCGTTCGTCGTCGAATGGACATAAGAAGAAAGTACCTGAGTCGGACAAAAGATGGGGATAATGGCTCCACATATTAGACTCGGACTCCCAGGTCGATACCTCAGCAAGCTGACCTCTGTACTGAACATGAACAGAAGGGAAACTCTTTGATCTCAACTGACGAACCTGACGGTCTTAAATAGCTACTGGCTCCTCCTCATAGGACAAATCCTTGTCCAACTGGACAATGCTGAAGTCTAATACGTGGGATGTATCACCGTGATATTTCCGAAGCATGGACACATGAAACACTGGATGCACGGCTGATAAGCTCGGTAGCAATGCATGTCTGTAAGCCACATCTCCCACTCGATCAAGAATCTCAAATGGGCCAATGAACCTAGGGCTAAGCTTGCCCCTCTTTCCAAATCTCATCACGCCCTTCAAAATAGACATCCAGAAGCAACACCCGCTCACCGACCGTGAATGCCAAATCACGAACCTTACGTTTGGCATAACTCTTTTGCCTGGACTGAGCTATACGATGCCCATCCTGAATGATCCTAACCTTGTCCAACGCATCTTGTACTAGATCCGTACCCAACAACCGAGCCTCTACCAGCTCAAACCATCCAATCGGTGAGCGACACCACCTACCATACAAAGCCTCGTAAGAAGCCATCTAGATACTCGGCTGGTAGCTATTGTTGTAGGCAAACTCCGCTAAAGGAAAAAACTGATCCCACGAGCCTCCAAAGTCAATGACACAAGCTCGGAGCATATCCTCCAAAATATGAATAGTATGCTCAAACTGCTCGTCCGTCTGAGGATGAAATGCTGTGCTCGACTCAACCCGTGTGTCCAACTCACACTGAATGGCCCTCCAGAAATGCGAGGTAAACTGCGTACCTCGATCAAAAATGATAGACACGGGCACAACATGAAGAGGAACAATCTCCCGGATATAGATCTCAGCTAACCTCTTAGAAGAATAGGAGACTTCTACATGAATGAAATGTGTTGACTTAGTCAGCATATCCACAATAACCCACACTGCAGCGAACTTCCTCTAAGTCTGTGGGAGTCCAACAACAAGGTCCATAGTGATACGCTCCCACTTACACTCGGTAAGCTCAATCCTCTGAAACAAACCACCGGGCCTCTAATGCTCGTACTTTACCTACGGACAATTCAAACACCGCACCACATACGCAACAATATCCTTCTTCATCCTCCTTCACCAATAATGCTACCGCAAATCCTGATACATCTTAGTGGCGCCCAGATGAATAGAGTACCAGGAATTATGGGCCTCTTCCAAAATCAACTCTCAGAGTCCATCCATATTAGGCACACAAACTCGACCCCGAAGCCTCAAAACCCCATCATCTCTTAATGAGACCTGCTTGGCACCATTGTGTTCCACGTGTTTCTTAGGACACACAAATAAGGGTCATCATACTGCCAATCTTGAATACGCTCCAATAATGAAGAATGACCGACTATGCAAGCTAATACACGGCTAGGCTTAGAAACATCCAACCTTACGAACTGATTGGCCAACGCCTGAACATCCGAAGCAAGCAGTCTCTCACCGATCGGAATATACGCAAGACTGATCATACTGGCTGACTTCCTACTCAAAGCATTGGCCACCACATTGCCTTCCCTGCATGGTTTAAGATGGTGATATCATAGTATTTCAATAGCTCCAATCACCTCCTCTGCCTCAAATTCAACTCCTTTTGCTTGAACAAGTATTGCAAACTTTTATGATCCATGAAAACCTCACAGGACACGCCATATAAATAGTGGCTCCAAATCTTCAGCGTGTGAGCAATGGCTGCTAACTCCGAATCATAGACCAGATAGTTCTTCTCATGAATCTTCAACTGACGTGAAGCATAAGCAATGACCTTGCCACTCTGCATCAACACCGCACCAAGTACAATACGAGATTCATCATAATAAACTGTATATGGCCCTGAACCTGTGGCAAAACCAATATCGGTGCCATAGTCAAAGCTGTCTTGAGCTTCTGAAAGCTCGCCTCACACTCGTCCGACCACCTGAACTGGGCACCCTTTGGAGTCAACCTGGTCATTGGTGCTGCAATAGATGAAAACCCCTCCACATGACCTGCCAAACCCAAGAAACTTCGAATCTCTATAGATGATGTGGGCCTAGGCCAGTTCTTGAATGCATCTATTTTCTTCGGATCCACCTGAATACCCTCTGCCGAAAAAAGTTAGCATACAACTGATATTCTTTCAAAGTATGAAGAACCACTCTCAAATGTTGCTCATGCTCCTCCCGGCTGCGGGAATAAATTAAAGTATCATAAATGAAGACGATCATGATAGAATCCAAATAAGGCCTAAAGACTCAGTTCATCAAATCCATGAAAGCTTCTGGGGTATTTGTCAATCCGAATGATATCACCAACAACTCATAATGCCCGTACCGAGTGTAGAAAGTTGTCTTAGGGACGTCGGATGCCCTGATCCACAACTGATGGTAGCCAGATCTCAAGTCAATTTTAGAAACACTTAGGCACCTTGAAGCTGGTCAAACAAATCATCGATCCTCGGTAATGGATACTTATTCTTGATTATGACCTTGTTCAATTGCTGGTAGTCTATACACAGTCTCATTAATCCGTCCTTCTTCTTAACAAACAACACTATCGCACCCCAAGGTGAGACACTAGGTCTAAAGAAGCCCTTAACGAGCAAGTCTTGCAACTGCTCCTTCAATTCTTTCAACTCAGTCGGGTCTATACTATACACCGGTATAGAAATGGGCTGAGTGCCCGGAGCCAAATCAATGCAGAAGTCAATATCCCTGTCAGGTGGCATACCCGGCAGGTCTAAAGGAAATACCTCAGGAAACTCATAAACAACATGCACAGAATCCATAGAAGGAACCTCAGCAGTAGAATCACGAACATATGCCAAATAGGCCAAACACCCCTTCTCGACCATACGTCGAGCCTTCACATATATGAGATAACACTACGGGTAGAATGACCAGGAGTCCCTCTCCACTCTAAATGAGGCAAACCCGGCAAGGCTAAGGTCACAGTCTTGGCATGATAGTACAAGATCGTGTGGCAAGGTGATAACTATTCCATCCCAAATATGACATCAAAATTAACCATGTCCAACAGTAAGAAATCTACTTGGTTCTCAAGGCCCCCAATCACAACTGCACCAGAATGATAAACACGATATACTATAATAGAATCACCTACCAGTGTAGATACATAGGAGTATGTAGATCTTGGACCAAATAGAACTGAAGCATCTCTACTACAAACCAAAATAACACCTGTAATAACTACATCGGAAGCCTTAGCCTCAGGCCTGGATGGAAGAACATAATATCGGGGCTGGGCCCCACCACTCTGAACTACATCTCTAGGAGGGCCTGCTGCTGGCTGGCCTCCACTTCTAGTGGCCTGACCTCCACCTCTAATACCTCTACCTCCACCTCTAGTATCTCTACCTCCACCCCTAGCTAACTGAGCGGGATGTGGAACACTCGGTGCCTAAACCATGGCATAGGAACCCTGATTCTAAGAGTTGCTCGATGCTCGAGGGTAAAATCTAGCGATATGACTTGTATCGCCACAAGTATAACAAGTCATCAGCTACTGAGTATGATGACCCTGGCGACATGAATGACTACCCCGAAAACTCTCGAGCGGCGGTGCACTGATAGGAGCTGGTAGTGCACTGTAGGACTGCTGATCTAAATACTGCATATGAGAACCACGGCCACCTGAAACATCGTGAGAAACCTGAAGCGCTGATTGAAAAGGCCTAGGAAGGATGACCCCTACCGAAAGTATCTCTCTTTGGGTGATAGGAAGAAACTTCTCCAGAAATAGCTGAGAAAATTGACCCCAAGTCAAAGCTGGTGACCCAACTGGTCTAGCCAAACAATAATCCCTCCACCAAGTATTAGCGGATCCAGACAGTTAGAAAGCAGCAAAGTCGACCCCATTGATATCCACTCCCCATATCCCAGAGAACCTCATGACAGCTATCTAAATAATCTTGGGGATCCTCAGAAGATGCGCCGCTGGAAGTGGTAGTGAAGAGCTTGGTGAACTTATCCAACCTCTACAAGGCATTTGAAGATATAGTTGATCCATCACCGGTCTAGGCTGCCGCTCGGCTGAAAAAGCGGTACGTGACCTCGCCATTCGTAGAAGAACAAAGTAGAAATTCAATTAGCACTGAGAAACCAAACCGCGTGACAGGAAAGAATAGATGCAAAGATTTTCCTAACTCTGTAGCCTCTAGGGGATTAATACAGACGTCTCCGTAACGATCCCTCACACTTACTAAGCTTGTCCGTGAATTATGAGACCTATGTAACCTAGCGCTCTGATACCAACTTGTCACGACCCGGATTTCCTACCCTTGGGAATCGTGATGCCGCCTACTCATGAAAGCTAGGCAAGCCGAGTATTATAATTTCATTACCCTTTTTATTAAGAATATTCAACAATTCAAAGTAATAAGTGATTAAATAGCAGAATAAATTTAATAATTAGAAACGCGAAAGACGAAAACTTAATGATTTAACCAAACATTGCTATATAATCCAAAGTATAATACTACCCAGAATTTGGTGTCACAAGTCACAGACTATCTAAGAATACTGCAAACAATGTCTGAATAGAATTACATCAATCTGTCTCTGAATGAGTAAAAATAGAAAGGGAGATGATAGGAGGAGATGCCAAGGCCTGCAGACGTCTGCAGGACTATCTCGGGTCGCCTGAATGGACTGAAGACAGCACCCTCACTGCGGTCCAAACGCTCTGGTATCAGTATCTACACACAATGCAGAGTGTAGTATCGGCACAACCGACCCCATATGCTGGTAAGTGCCTAGCCTAACCTCGGGGAAGTAGTGACGAGGCTAGGACCAGACTACCAAATAAACATGTATAGTTAAATCATATACAACAGAAAATAAAAACAGATAATTACTGCTAAAGTTGGGCGGGGGAACATGCTGCGGGGAGTAGCAGATAGCAATAGAATACTAATAGAAAAATGTAAGGAACGCTATAAATCAATTACGAGCAAAATATAAGGAAATAACGAACAAGTATGCATGTAAGACCGTTGCAGACGTGCAACCTGATCCCATTTCACATAATACCATTGTAGGCGTGCAATCCGCTCCCATTTCATATAGTACTGTTTCAGGCGTGCAACCTGCTCCCATTTCATATATTACCGTTGCAAGCGTGCAACCCGCTCCCATTTCATATAATACCCTTGCAGGCATGCAACCCGCTCCCATTTCGTATATTACCGTTGCAGGCGTGCACCCCGCTCCCATTTCATATATTACCGTTGTAGGCGTGCAACCCGCTCCCATTTAATATATCAACACCAATCATAAAATAATCCCAGTAAGGAAACAATAATATAACAATAACATCATGATAGGGGAACAATAATATAACAACAATATCCCGGCAAGGGAAACAACAATATAACATCAACATCCCGGCAAGGGAACAACAATATAACACCAACATCCCAACAAGGGAACAATAATATGATGACAACATCCCATCAAGGAGACAATAATGATAATCCTCATATGAAGCACAAATAAATCACAACGGAGTCAGAATAATTACAATACAAGACTCACGGGCATGCTTGACACCGGCGTATAGAAACTCGTCATCATACCAATACGTTGTACTCCACAGTTAACACATATAAAATAAGACATAACTCCTAATCCCTCAACCTAAGGTTAGATCAAACACTTATCTCAAACTTCCACGGCCAAGTCAAGCCTCAAACACCGCCTTTCCTTTAGAATTCGCCTCCAATACACTCGAATCTAACCATAATTAAGTTAACATCATTAATTAATGCTAAATGAACTATATTTACTAAAAGTTATAATTTTTCCTAAATTTTCTCAAAAAAAAAAGTTAAAACCCGACCCCGGGCCCGCTTGATCCAAACTTGGGGTTCATACCAAACTAGGTTTCCCAATTCACCCACTAGTCCAAATACGCAATTTGTTTCGGAATCCGACTCCAAACTGAGGTCTAAATCCCAATTATTCAAAAAGCCCTAACTGTACCCAAATTCCTAAATTCTACGATGAAAACCCTTGATTTTTGATTTAAAAGTGATGAAAAACAGTATGGAATTGAAAGAACAAAGTTTAGAATTGATTACCTATGACTTGGGGATGATAATTATTGAAGAAAATCGTTCTTAGGGCTGTAAACCTCGAAAATATGGTGAAGAAGAAGCTCTGCCATTTTTTAAAAGAGTATTTATATTAGTTGGGACACAAACCTATGCGTTCGCACTCAGAATACTGCGTTCACATAGGGTCAGGCCTAATTGGCCTTCGCGTTCGCGCCTGCCTGTACGCGTTCGCATAGAGGAAAAATATGTTCCCTTCGCCCAGGCCTAGTTAACTTAGTGCGATAGCGTGAGACGCCTTGCTTTCGCATAGAACAAATGGTGACCCCATAATTTACTTTATGTGATCGCGGTAGTTACTGTACGATCGCATAGCACAATAAATCACTGTGCAGCAGAACAGAAAACCAGCAATCATAAGTGTAAAACATCCTGTGGCCTATCTGGAACTCACCTGAGTCCTCGGGGTTCTAAACCAAACATGTACGTAAGTCTAAAAACATCATATGGACTTGCTCGTGTGTTCAAATTATGAAAATAACATGTAAAACTATGAAGTAAACCTCAAAACTCATCATTTTTCTCAAGAACACTTAAAATTCATTATTTCCCAATCGGACGTCCAAATCATGACAAATAAACTCCATTTTCACCAAATTTCACAGTTATCATTTAAATACTATAACAAGTATGTACCGGGCTCCGTAACTAAAATACGGGCCCGATATCAATTGTTTCAAACATTATAAGGAGGTAAAAGGAGGTTTTTAAGGCCCAGGAACACATAATTCATTTCTAAAACAAGTGATGACCTTTCGGGTCATCACACGCCCCGTTTTCTCGCGAAAGTGGGCTTTGATGTGTGACAATTTTTTAAGGAAGGTATTAAAAGAGGAGTCTCCACCAAATGATTTTAAGGTGCGTTAGGGCACCTATTTGCAAATAACTCTGTTTAACTAGTCTTTGTCACCAAAGATCGGGTAAGGGCTCAAGTTACTTCGAAGATAAGGTGTTAGTCACTCTTCGAAGTCCACAACTATGGGTCCCGGCCGAAGTTAAAACTATGTGGATTCTGTTATTAGGCTAGATGATCAAATAAAGAAAGGGAAGTATAGAAGTTCAAGAGTCTTATCATAACGTATGATAACTGTTACAAATACTTAATGATGACAGGCATATAACTACGTTGATCTATGCTAAATACCTAAGTATGAATAAAAAGTATATAAAGAAAGGGGGATCCTAAGTTTTTTAACCTAAAGGATCACCCCGTGCAACATAATAATACTTCACAACTCCCTTAAGATAGGGGTTGCTCATATTATTTAGCGGGCATAGACTATTATCTCCTGCTACCCAATTACTATGTTGAAGTTATTACTTAAAGACGTTCTAGTTCAATTCTAAACTATATCCTATGCGTGCACTACCCGTCCTATGCCTATGGTCCAGGAGGATTTCGACCTACTATTAGGTGGTTCTAGACCTTACTTAGTGTCACGACCCAAAATCCACTAAGGGTCGTGGTGGCGCCGGACACCTCTATCAGGCCAGCCAACTAACTTATCAATTAATTCCTCTATTAATACTCTTGAAAATCTAAGGTTTTTCCTTCCATTTTTATAAATAAAAGTTCACTACTTGAATTCAAATTTAAATAATAACAATTAGTACAAATCCGTTGAAAACCATCCCAGAAACCCGATGTCACAAGTACATGAGCAACAACTGATAAGAGAAATAAAATACAACATCCGTCTGGAACACAGTGGACGGAAAGTAAATACAGTACACTGGAAGGGACTACCCTAGCTGTGGTCTCCTCGAATGATGCAGCTCACCTAGTCCCAGTGTCATCCATGCTGCTACGCCCCATAGGCTGCTAGAGGTATCTATACCTGTACAACAAAAATGCACAGAAGTGTAGTATGAGTACGTAATCAACTTGTACTTAGTGAGTATCCCGCCTAATCCCGAAGGGGTAGATACGAGATGGCCAACTTCGACACTCACTAGAGGCCAATTAACAATATTCTATAAGTGCGAGGATAATCATGGATTTATATAGAAGCTCTAATTGTGAAGCCAAAAATAAGGTAAACACCTTCAACAACAAATCAAGGGCCTCCAAGGTTTATTTTTTATTATCTTATCAGTTTATATCAAGCCACGTAGGGAAAATTGCACATTTACAATTTTCAAACAACAAATAAATATGCGCAAATCACACCGAGGCGACGGCCCACTCCAACAGGAATGTAAAATGTGCACTGCCGAGGGTCGAGCGGCACGAACCATAGATGCATCTATTCTCATCAAGGCATTCGGCCCGTTTCATAAATAAATA
The DNA here is from genome assembly GCA_026770625.1 of Nicotiana glauca. Classification (NCBI taxonomy): domain Eukaryota; kingdom Viridiplantae; phylum Streptophyta; class Magnoliopsida; order Solanales; family Solanaceae; genus Nicotiana; species Nicotiana glauca. The sequence continues at coordinate 35,650 of MU684753.1, forward strand.
CATATCCTGCTCGCAAATCATCCATGCGATGCAGGCACACATAAAGTACTTGATCAAGTAGGAAACTAAGAGTTTATCGAGGATAATCATCCAAATAGACAAATTTCTCTTTTTAACATTTCAGGGAATATTAATATTAAATCTCTTTTTAAATTCCTTTACCAATTCAAGGTGATTTAAACAATTCAAACTATCAATGGCTTCACACTTAATCCAAGTATAACATGCTTTTTGGGTCCTAGACTACCCGAACAATAGCATAATAGTAGCTATGCACGGACTCTCACCACCTCGTGCGTACGTAGCCCCCACAAATAGGAGCACATAACCAATTTAACTCACCTATGGGGTAAATTCCCCCTCACAATATTAGAAAGAATACTCACCTTGCTCCCAAGACTCATTACCGGCATTCTCCGCCCTTCCGAAGATACTACTTGATGCACCATGCTCCAAAACTAGCCAACGGTCACGCAAATCCACTAATATATGCTCAAATATTTGTTCAATTCAAATTCCTCAAATTCTGAACTCCACTTAGTGAAGTGACCAAAATTCCCTCGGGCCCACGTGGCCGGAATCCGAAATTTTTCGAAGATAATGATTACCCATGACCTTAGGAACTCAAATATATGATTTTCTCTTCATTCCACACTCAAAATCGTGACCAAAATTCAAGATTTCTAATTTCCTATGTTTCCAACCAAAACCTCAAATTTACATAAATTTAAATGTCTAAATCTGTATATAAACTTGTATTTAACTCAAAACCAGTAGAAATTACTTACCCAAAGCATGGTGGCGAAAATGGCACTCAAAAGTTCCTCCAAGTCGGCTCTCATGGAAGAAAATGAGGTTAAATGAGCCAAAACCTGATTTTAAAAGATCACTGCCCAGACGACCCTTCTATGCAATCGCAACCACAGCTTCGCGATCGCATAGGGCAAATCTGCTGCCTAAAAATTCCTCATATGCGTTCGCATGAAACAACACTACGATCGAATAGGCCCAGGTCTCCTTCATCTGCGATCGCATTCAGCCTTTTACAATCGCATAGACCAATTCCAGCCCCCTCAACTCTTGCTCTATGAAATCCCATACTCTCTCTTGCGATCGCATAGAGTAAAAATCTGTTGCACATATACGAGCAAACCAGCAGTCCTCACGAGGCAAAAATCGATCTGTTAACCATCCGGAATCCACCCGAGGCCCCCGGACCCCAACCAAACATACCAACCAATCCCAAAGCACATTACGGACTTGCTCCAAATCATATCAAACAACGCTAAAATCATGAATTACAGCCCAATTCAAGCTTAATGAACTTTGAAATTTCAAACTTCTATTTTCGATGTTTAGACGTATCAAATCACGTCCGATTGACCTCAAATTTTGCACACAAATCATATTTGACATTATGGACCTACTGCAACTTTCAAAATTTGATTCCGACCCAGATATAAAAAGTCAACCTCTGGTCAAACTTCCCAAAAACCTTCAAATTTCTATCTTTAGCCGAATGGCTTCAAAATGACCTACGAACCTCCGAATTCACTTCCGATCGCGCTCCTAACTCCAGAATCACCATATGGAGCTATTCCCAGACTCGAAATCCCACACGGACATCGATAACACTGAAATGCACTTCAAACCAAACTTAAGAAATTCCTTCTAAAATGCTAACTTCGACAATGGGCGCCAAAATGCTCCCGGGTTATCCAAAACCCAATCCGGGCATACGCCCAAGACCGAAATCATCATACGAACCAGTTGGAACCTTCTGATCCCGATTCCGAGGTTGTTTACTCAAAATTCCAATCCTAGTTCATTCTTTCAACTTTAAGCTTCCGGAATGAGAATTCTCCTCCCAAATCAACTCCAAACTTCCCGAAATTCATTTTCGACCACGCGCACAAGTCATAATACCTGAAATGAAGCTATTCATGGTCTCAGACCACTGAATGATGTGCTAGGGCTCAAAATGACCGATCGGGTCATTACATTCTCTTCCACTAAAACATACGTTCGTCCTCGAATATGGTGAGAACTACACCGAAGTAGTCTGAAATCACTGTTTAGCACCTCACGCACCTTCCCGTGCTACCACAACTTAGCTGAGCACACTAGCTCGATAAATCGTGAAGATATTCCCTTTTATTCAAGCAATTAAGCCTTAGAGCCCAATTCCAACATCCGGAATTCTATGCCAGGAATGTTTCCAACATACGATCACCATATCAATCACTACACGCTGTACTCAAACACGATTGCATAACTTTGTTGAATTCACACTTTGCATTACCCACTCGTAGGGCCACAATAACGTTTTTCTGATCCACTTAGTCAAAATCTTACTAATCTGGTGCTCCCATTGCACCCCATGACGAATACAGGTCTTACTCTAACCTTTACCATATTGCCATAACGGAAGAGATGCACCAACATTCATAATCAACTGCCGAGTCGACAAAATATTAGGTCTATACTCCTGACAAAACCTCCACCTCATTCTGAACCCAATAATGGTCTTATCTTCATATCATGCCTCATATAGCTGGATTGCACAGAATCCTAGATTAAGAGATCTTATCAAATCCGATACAACTGCTCAGGCAATAAGCCACCCTAGAAATTGTTAAAATCCCATATGATGCTACCATGCGCCAATAGGCCACCAATTCAAACGCGATGCAAAAGGAAAACGAAAAGGAACCTAACTCCCGCACTACTACGGACTTTCCTTAGAAAATAGGAAGCGAAACACACAAGATAGCATATACTACTCCAGACTTGACATCACACTGTTGCAGCGCGCAACCCGATCCAAATAACATACCCATGGCGGCGTGCCACCCCATCCTCACAACATAACCATGGAGGCATGCCACCCGATCCAAAGAACATACCCATGGTGGCGTGCCTCCCGATCCACGTGTAGAACTCACATAAGAAGATTGCACTTCGAGCTAAATCTGCTCATTACAATAAAAATTATCAAATTTCTGTCACAAGACCTCTAAATGCATAATACCATCCATGAGAAAAAACATAGCGCTATAGGCTACAAAACTCAAGCACAACTAAGGTGCGATGCAAGATTTAAATCTCAAGAGCCATTCCACTCATATAATATCATCGTGACGCGGAACCGTAATGCATAAGAATTTACCAAACCGTGCAACTCATACGGCGCCATACATCATTACTTGGGATAGTTGATGCTAAAATATCACCCCGACTGTCCCTCCATAAGTAACGCTTGCTGAGACGTACACAACTAGCTTGATATAAAGCCCAGTTTACATATAAATCAATCCATTGATCTCAAGCCGATTTCTGATTGCGCCCACTTGGCTAACCACCTTTCAAAGGTTCATAGTAACTTCCTTTTTCCTCATAACACACGAGAACAACCATCATAAACGGAGCAACCTCCTCTGCTCATAACCCGATAAACAAAGTGCCCTCCAGGCCTAAATTCTCAAATTAATGTTATTACCACAATCCCCATACCTGGTCTAAATCTTTAGTCAATCAAGGGACTACATGTCACGCTTATACAATCTTTCCGTGGGTCACGCTCCCACAATCTTCCTGAATAAATGACGGGTCCGCACATCTAAACCATCGGTCACACTAACTCTGAAAAGCGATCAAGAATCCTTAACCAGGATGCAAAGCCTTTTTCATAACACATCGATCACAGGTGACGCTGAATAAAATATCAATTACTTTAATCATTCATCCCTTTCCTTGCTCATCTGAGCCCGTGACATCCTTGCCAACACCAAACTGCAACCTTAATCCTCACTTCGAATTTCTATGCTACTCACTGCAACCAACGTGCTCATACACGATAGAACAAGATTTTTCCTCGTAACTCAGAAATCATTAATATTTTAACACTTCATCACATAAGAACTTTTCACTTAACTCCCTTCAGGAGAATCATAGCAACACACAGGTGAATTTCTATAACCATAGGATATGCAAATCCCTAAGTAGTGGTCCAGGCCACCATAGTCCTTCCGGAATCCGCTTCCACTTAACAAGTCATAACAGAAGAATGCTTCCGAATAACATCAATTACGGCGGCCGACAAACCTCACTCGTACCGCCACAAATCATATGTATAACTCGATCACGCTGAATGAACTGATCGCAGACCCTAACGTGCAAAACTCAACCATGGCTAGTCAAACCCTTTCCTTCAAATTAATCGTTGATTACCTTGGAGATAATGCTAACTCTCTTCAACACATAACATACTCCCTCTACACTCACCTCGAGTGGCCTTGAGTCACGAGACCATGCTCTCTCAAATCCTACGAACTATTTCATATTTCTCAAATGCTATACCACAAGTCAAATTATCATAGAACATTCTGGGCACCCTCTCACGAGCTGTTACAAATCTTGATACTTAACTGTACTCATAGGCTCAAATTCATTAGGCACCACACTTTATCCTTTTGAACCTGCTAGAGACCGTTGCTGAGAGCCACCCGCTCTGACTTGGTCCCGAATATAATCAACTCCATAAATTTTCTAACACATGAGTACCCTCTCAACAAAACACCTGGCAGAATCACTCCCCTTTAAACCCGCTTTTATACAAGGCATAAATCCTGAATGCTTTCCCAAGTTCGAACATGAGCCCATAAGGCCAACAACAACACACCTTTAATAACTCCTCTGCTCCAATTACTACTTACAATATATTTTTTTTTTCGTAGCTGGGATAACCCCTCAGTATGAAAATAACCAGAAACCTCACGAGTAGTTCACCATGCAACCCAATCATAGGTGGTGGGGCTCTCCCACTTAGCTTGAAACCACTATTACGAAACTCTGGAGTTCACCAGGATTCTTAACCTCTTATTGACACCACCTTGCACAATTAATCACCAGGATTCTCGATACCTTACCGTAGAAACCTAATTTGATACTCTAAATCATTTAGCAACATCCACACAATAGTTCCCTTTGCTACATAACCCGTAGATCTCTTTGTAGAAGCCTTGCCAACCACGCGACCACCAAACTGCTCATAGGGAATAAATCTCTTGAGCCCAAGCTCATTCCTTAGCTGTACCAGTTCACTTACCCTTCTTGGAGATTAATTAAATGCGCGAAAACATCCTTCCACTTCAAAGTCATGCTACATCTCCCTTTATTTAAGCGGCTCCTTTCCGTTATATTAAATCCACGGCCGCATAAGAGTCCCTACTTCAAATTAGATCCGAAGATGCCAATAACCAAGCACTAATATTCTCAAGTCATTTCAGACTCCCTTAAGGTGCATAGTTTTCTCATTGCCAAGCCCCTACGCAGCTCCGCTACTCTCCCACTTTGGGTAAACTCACTTCTTCAATCAACTGCTTGGCATGTGCTCCCTAAGCCTGACTTTTAGAAGTTTAAAACTCCGCCTGACACTTCCCACATGTCTTTTTCGTCTCTTGCTGCTCAGTTGTTGCCTTAATAAAATTCATCCTCATAGAACTTGAACCCACAAATCACTACTGACTTAAACCATTCCGAAGGTCATCTTTATCGAATCGTCAACATTTGCAATATTGATTCAATCCGGAACCGCCGCACCCTGCGATATCTGATAGTTGTATCATCAGTAGTATTTCACAATATCCCACCATAAGGCGAATGGTAGCAGATTATAACATCGACAAACTTAGAGTGTTCAGTTAGGACCACAACACCCCCCCCCCATATAGAGGAAAAATCCGCCACACTTGCAATTACCACGATTCATTACTTCCAGCAGTCCACATCTAACCATCCTTGGTTCGATTGACTTTCCCCTACCCGAAATAAAATACTGAATCCCTCTAGTTGCACACTAAGTAAACCTCCCTTCAATTCATCCACTTCCCTGACACGTGGGCAAACACCCTACCATCACAACAATACCACAGAATAAAAACTCATAACCATTATGGAAACCTGTGCCTAGCCTCAAGGCTCTTAGAAGTTCTGTTACATAGCTGAAACAATATAATATCCCTCCATGCGACTATAATAGTCCAATCAACTATACCGGGAAAAATCATCCCGCATCACATTTGTAGTGCCATTACAATCCTTCAATTTTTTATTCATAAAAAGCGCTCGCGTCACGTAAGATTGAGTGAAAAGGAATCAAAGTCATAAGCCTCAAAGGAATCGAACCGCATGATAAGGAAATCAAGAAGGAAAGTACTCCTAACAGTCCTGCAGCCTCCCGAGGATAAGTACAGACGTCTCTGTACCGATCCGCGAGACTCTACTAGACTTGCTCATGACTCGTGAGACCGACAGGAACCTAGTGCTATGATACCATGTTGTCACGAACCAAAATCCACTAAGGGTCGTAGTGGCGCTGGACACCTCTGTCAGGCCAGCCAAGTAACTTATCGATTAATTCCTCTTTTTATACTTTTGAATATCTAAGGTTTTTCTTTCCATTTTAATAAATAAAAGTTCACTACTTGAATTAAAATTTAAATAATAACAATTAGTACAAAATCGTTGAAAACCATCCCAGAAATCCGGTGTCACAAGTACATGAACAACTACTGATAAGAGAAATAAAATACAACATTCGTCCGGAATACAGTGGACGGAAAGTAAATACAGTACACTGGAAGGGACTACCCTAGCTGCGATCACCTCGAATGATGCAGCTCACCTAGTCCCAGTGCCATCCATGCTGCTACGCCCAATAGGCTAGTAGAGGTATATATACCTGTGCAACAAAAACACACAGAAGTGTAGTATGAGTACGTAATCAACGTGTACTCAGTGAGTATCCCTCCTAATCTCGAAGGGGTAGAGACAAGATGGCCAACTTCAACATTCACTAGAGGTCAATTAACAATATTCTATAAGTGCGAGGATAATCATGGATTTATATAGAAGCTCTAATTGTGAAGCCAGAAAATAGGTAAACACCTTCAACAACAACTCAAGGGCCTCCAAGGTTTATTCTTTATTATCTTATCATTTTATATCAAGCCACGTAGGGCCAATTGCACATTTATAATTTTCAAACAACAGATAAACATGCGAAAATCACACCGAGGTGACAGCCAGCTCCAACAATTCAAATTATACAAATTTCTAACTCCGCTTAGTGAAGTGACCAAAATGCCCTCGGGTCCACGTGCTCGGAATCCAAAATTTTTTAAAGATAAAGATTACCCATGACCTTAGGAACTCAAATATATGATTTTCTCTTAATTCTATACTCTAAATCGTGACCAAAATCCAAAATTTCTAATTTCCTAGGTTTCCAACAAAAAACTCAAATTTACACTAATTTAAATGTCTAAATCCGTATATAAACTTGTATTTAACTCAAAACCAGTAGAAATCACTTACCCAAAGCTTGATGACGAAAATGGCGCCTCAAAAGTTGCTCCAAGTCGTCTCCCATTGAAGAACATGAGGTTAAATGAGCCAAAACCCGATTTTAAAAGATCACTGCCCAGACGACCCTTCTATGCGATTGCAACCACAGCTCTGCGATCGCATAGGGCAAATCTGATGCCTCCAAATTCCTCATATGCGTTCACATGAAACAACACTGCGATCGAATAGGCCCAGGTCTCCTTCTTCTGTGATCGCATTCAGCCTATTGTGATCACATAGACCAATTCAACCTACTCCATCTTTCAGAATTGGATTTCGACCCCGATATCAAAAAGTCAACCTCCAGTCAAACTTCTCAAAAACATTCAAATTTCTATCTTTAGCCAAATGGCTTCAAAATGACCTACGGACCTCTGAATTCACTTTCGATCGCGCTCCTAACTCCAGAATCACCATACGAAGCTATTCCTAGACTCGGAATTCCAAACAGACGTCGATAAAACTGAAATGCACTTCAAGCAAAACTTAAGAAATTCCTTCAAAAATGATAACTTCCACAATAGGGGCCAAAACGCTCACGGGTTATCCAAAACCCGATCCGGGTATACGCCCAAGTCTGAAATCATCATACGAACCCGTTGGAACCTTCTGATCCCGATTTCGAGGTCGTTTACTCAAAAATCTAATTCTAGTTTATTCTTTCTACTTTAAGCTTCTGAAATGAGAATTCTCCTCCCAAATCAACTCTGAACTTGCCGAAATTCAGTTCTGACCATGCGCACAAGTCATAATACCTGAAATGAAGTTGTTCATGGTCTCAGACCGCTGAATGACATGCTAGGGCTCAAAATGACCGGTCGGGTCGTTACACTTAGGGTGCTCAAAATTATAAAAATAAGCAACATCCAAAATAGATAGGACTTCATATAAAGATAATTAAAGGCCCAAGTTAGCCTCCACACATAAATAACAAATGTACGCGGGTAGTGTAGGTAGTACATAGTTTCAGGATCAAGACCTAAAACCTTATAGGCATGATTTCTAGGTGATTATACATTCAAGTATCGTATATTCATCATTATTGTTATAAATGGCTTAGGCGAGGAGGCAGTAAATTATTTGTAGATTTAGGATTATTTGTAGTGATTTTATAAATAAGCGTCTTAGGCGGGTGATGCTGTCCTATAGGCATGATTTATATACAATTCTTATTTTAAAGGTTGTACATGCAGTGTTGTTGTTGCAAATTGACTAATTTGCAAATTACAGGTGTTACCAAAACCTATAGACAAGATTTCTAAGTTTTTTGCACAATGGGCAGTGAAAGCTAGTAGAAAACTCAAAATTACCAGCGTTTGTATCTATAGACATGCTTTCTAAGCAAATGAATGTATTATAAAGGCAAGATTCCTAATAGTTGGTATTTAAACACGTTGTTATCATATTTATTCCTATAGGCGTGCTATCTTGGTATAAGTGTAAAAAAATTCCAGAAGCAGTAGATTAAGAGATTAGTGTCCTATAGTCATGATATCTAGATGGACAGTACAACAAAAGTAATTAAAGTAATATGATCAATTAATTATTTGAAGTCCTATAGGCATGATATCTAGGTTAGCAAGAGAATATAATATACATCCTATTGGCATGCTATCTAACCGCAAAGTAATTACATGGAAATCAAGTATGGCGATTAATAGCATGTTTGAGATAGTGTACGAGTATTATACAAATTAGGTTAGGTGTGTGCAATTCCTATAGACATGATTTTTATTAGCGTGCAGACGTAGAGCAAACCAAATAGAATAGCAAATAAAATACATGGACCATATAGGCATGTTCTCTACCCTTTACGCAAGAATAAAGCACACTCATTCCGCAATTTCACTAACGCCCCAGCTATTCGTTATTACAAGCTACATGACCAAAATGGAATAATACAAACTCAGAGATGGCAAAAATACAGACTAAAAGAAGTACAGGCCTACATCAAACAGTAAAAGCCAGCTATAAAATAACCCAGTGAAATTTTGGGCCTTTACCAGCCTCACCAACCAACAGACCCAAATCTCGGCTTCATAAGGATAGTAGAATCTTCCTGAATCCAATGCGCAGGTCCAACAACACATATGGCCCAACACCAGGCCCAATGAATAACTTAATTAGCCAAATGGATAACAAACTTAACCATACATGTGACAGACCACTCAAAGAAATAATTAAACAACTTTTCACACTTAACTCCTAAAGTTGTAACTAACTGCAGTTTTAGCCAAAGCACATAGACAAGATCACATGAAATACTGACAAGTTTACAAGGCAGGTTCATACTTGCATTCCTAGAAACAAAGTTGAAGGATCATAGGATAGTAAACCTTTCCAAAAGAGTCTCAAATGTGAAATAATTCAGAATTAGCCTAAAAGAACTTTATACATAAGATTTAACCTGAAAATCTAATAGTGTCGTAGACAAGAAGAGCATAGCCTACACATGAAAGTTTTAACATGAAGGCCAAGTGAAAACAACATAACATAACATGTTCATGATCGAGCAATCACTTAGTTGAGGATGAAAACAATTGAACGTGCTGAATATCAGTTACAATACCAGCAAAACTTATAGTAAACAAAAGACATGCCAATGTTTAGATCAATAGGACAGACAAGCATCAAACTTTGTAATAGTTGGCCACATATGGGCGAAAATGTTGGTTAAGAGTTTTACTCTAATGGTCTCAATAAATACTGAAGAACACAGTCTAATGTTTTAAAATCAGAACCAAAGACGGGATTAGACCAAAATTTCATATCATCTTCCATAGAACTCGACCTTGGGCAATTTTCGAGGTGGGGATTAAGCACCAAATCATTGGTTCATGTTCTAAAACTCATGCCTTTCAATTTCCATCAACACCCATTAGGTTTCTAGGCCTAAATCTTTTTCTTTAAGGGCAGAAATTAGGGATTTTGGGAGAACTTGGGGTTTTACAAATTTGGGAATTTAGACCTCGATTTGCGGTCGGATTCCGAAATTAATTACTTCCTCCGTTCCAATTTTGTTTGACTGGGCACGAAGTTTAAGAAATAAATGAAGACTTTTAGAATTTGTGGTCCTAAACTAGTCCAAATGGGACCCAGAGTATTTGTGTGGTTATAAAAGATTCTCATTAAGGGTAGAGTTGTAAGTTTAAGCTAAATGGTTACCAAATTTAGAAAGGGTTCATTCTTTTTGAAACAGACCAAAAAGGAAATAGGTTCACATAAAATAGAACAGAGGGAGTATATATTTGGGCTCGTGGGTGAATGGGTTTTATTCCGAACCTTAACTTTTGACCAAGCGGGCTAGGGGTCGATTTTTGACTTTTTGGGAAATTGTTGGGGAACTTTTAATTATGCATAGGAAATGATTTATTTAGTGATAATTGATATAATTAAGTTAATTATGATTAGATAAGAGCAGATTGGAAGTGGAAACTAAGGGAAAAGCGGTATTTGAGGCTTAAGTGATTCGGAGGTATTTAGGTCGGGTTTTTGATTGACTGAGAATTTTGAAAGTTTTAGTTTAACTTAAGCTTTGATTTGATGAAACTTGACGATTTTGATGTCAACGATAGTGTTTTTATGACTCGAGCAAGTTTGAATGAGGTATTAGAACATATCTGTGCTTTTGGTTGAGGTCCCGAGGGCCTCGGGGTGATTTCGGATGGCTAACAGGGATTTTTTAGTTGGAAAATTGCAGCAGAAATTGCAGAGGAGATTTGCTCTTTGCGATCGCGAGCTTGTGGCTGCGATTGCATAGAAGGCTTGGAGGGGGTTCTCAGAATTACTCTATGCGATCGCGTGAAGGGGTTTGCGATCGCATAAGCCTTGTTGGTTGGTCAGTGCGTTCGCGTGGGGTTGAGTGCGATCGCGTAGGGTCGTGGGCCAGTGCTCTACGGTCGCATGGCCTATCCTGCGATCGCGTAAGAGAAAAAAATAAGGGGCTGGAATTTGTTCTCCGCGAACGCGTGACTTGGGACGCGATCGCATAGGGTTAAAAATGCCTGGGCAGAATGGTTTTAAGTGTTATTTCATCCGCGACCCATATCATATTTCCTTCATTTTTACTCCGCCAAGAGAGCTTTTTGGTCGATTTGAAGAAGGTTTTAAACGGGTATTGATTGGAGGTAAGTCTCTTGACTTAGAAATATCATTTTATTGAGGAATCAACACTTAAATTCATGAAAGTGGGTTGAAATTGTGAAGAACTAGGGCTTGGTTTTGAAAAATAAATTTTTGGGATTTGAAAGGCCATTTGAGTTCTGATTTTGATAAAATTTGTATGTATAGACTCGTGGCGAGACGAGGAATCCAGTGATGTAAATTTCAGAATTTTTCGAGAAGTGGGCCCAGGGCTCAGGTTTTGCCGACTTCGTGTTTTTGAGTATTTTTCGAGTAATTTCAATTGGGTTATGTTCCATTAGCCTATTGTAATGTATTCGTTGTGGTTTTGACTAGATTCGACGTGCGAGGAGGCGGATTCGAGAGGAAAAAGCATGGCGGTCTAGTTTTGTGGCCGGCTTGAGGTGAGTAATAGATGTAGATGATGACCTGAGGGTTTAAAACCCCGGTATATCACATTGTGACACTGTATTGAGGCGAGACACGTACTCTATGGTGAGTGCGGGGTCGTTTGTGGACGGGACTATGGCTTAGTTCATCCGAGAAATGACTGTACTGTGTTATATGCCTAAAAATTGGCTAGTAAACATCCTACTTGGATTGTTATGAGCATATTTGGGCTGCGAGCCAACTATTTGGATCCCTTAGGGATTATTATGACTGTTTCCATAATATTGAGCATGTTCACATGATATCAGTCCTGAGTTAAATGTTGTATAAAGATGAGTAGAAATCTTCTAAGGCTTAAATCACTTAAACTACAATACCTGTTAAATGCAACTGAAAATGGTAAACTTGATTGTGCCCGTGTGGCTTGCATGCATATATATCTGGACTGATTGTGGACCGGGCTGCATTCCGTAGCGAATGCTACGATGATATTACTCTTGGGCTGTAGGAGTCCCTCCGGAATCTGTACACCCCCAGTGAGCGCGGGTACCCATGGATCGGGCTACACGCTGTAGTAGTCATGTTCATTGCATTGCATTCATACATCTATACCTGCCTGTATTATCTATCATTAATTGTTGTTATTACACTGTTAAATGTGTAGGAGTATTAGTTATAGCTTTGCATTGTTGTATTTTGGGTTTTCTTACTTTCAACCATTATATATGTCTATTACCATTGAGTTGGAAGTACTCACTTTACTCCCTGCACCA
>MU684756.1:4770-29913 GCA_026770625.1 Nicotiana glauca
AATCCCAAACTTTTTATAATTATACTTTTTCCCTATTTTCAACTATAAAGACCCCATCATTCTTTCATTTTTCTTACAAAATCGTCAATCTATCACAATCTCTCTCTAATTTTCTTCTATAATTGCCACTATTGCTTGCTTTATTGTTATAATTTTTGAAAAAAATTGTGAAGTTGGTGAATTGAAATCTGTTGCTCACCCTTTTTCCTCCGCGGAATTCGGCTTTATGACATTTGGGAAGACAACTTGTTCCCTTTTGGGAATTGGGTTTAAGAGAATTGAAAAGTCGTCACCTAATGATTTAAGTGCATTAGGACACTAAGAAGGATTTTATTTTGGATAACCAGAGATTGGGTAAGGGCTTGAAATTATCCCAAAGGGAATGTGTTAGACACCCCTCAGGATCCACTCGTGTGATTCCCGGCCAAGTTGTTGTTGTGACTTAAGTGAAAATAACACATAGGCAAGTAGGACTTCAAATAAGAGGGGATTTTTCACATAAAGGTTAGAAACAAAAGTCAGAAAGCGTTAAAGAGAGTTGATTTAGAAGAAACGTTTTAAAAAGATTTAAAAGAAACAAAGAACAAAGGAAAGGGGGTCCTAGGATTATTAATAATATGGATCACCCAACACAACATCCGGTAATCACTTATACACGTGGTGTTATCGCGTGGTCATCATATCCATATCTACCCTTCCCTACCTCGTTAAGGTATTAAAGCGCGGAATGGTCTCGTTTACTTACTACATGCTATTACCCGCCCCAATCTTATCAGTGTCGGAGGCATTTAGGACTACTAATCCTAAAGGGAAGGGATGTTGGGCTTTTATAGTTTCAAAGGTAAAAATTCTAAGACGACAATCAAAACACATATAGCAAATCTGGGGAAAGCACATAAACAGATATGGCTCAAATAGGCCTCTTTAGATCAAATGAAAGCATATAGTTTAGCATGTCTTGCACGTACTGATTAGGGTATGATTAAACTTAAAAGTTAAAGCAGGCTGATTTATCACATATTTTCAGATAACAAGTCGGAATTAGACCTGCCCGTTGGTTGTAATTAATAAAGACTGGTGCAGTTTATAACTTTTACCTTAAGGCTTGCCTAAGTGTTAGACAAAAACCTATAGGCATGATATCTACTGATTTCAAAAAAGATAAAATAACTACATACTAATTTTAGAAAAGTTGACAACTCATTAAAGAATGTGCGAGTTATAAGTTCTGCAGGCATTAGTCATTGGTTTTAGACTTATAAACGAGCGAAACATTTCAGACTTGGTTATTAGTCCTATATGCATGCTTTCTATATGTTTTTGGTTTTAGCCACTTATATAGACGTAGTAAAGATGCAGCAATCATGTAGGCATGACATCTAGATGCAGTTGATTATTTTAAAACCCTATAAACACCTTTTGCCTAATGAAGGATGCATATGTAGGATTTAGATTTTCGTTTAACTATAGACATGGTATCTAATGCGAGTGCATAAATTCAGAAAGGAACTCCTATAGGCAGGATATCTATACAAATGTAGAATTCATAAACCTATAGGCAGGATATCTATATGAAGGTAGAATTCACGAACCTATAAGTAGGATATCTATATGAATACAGAATTCACAAACCTATAGGCAGGATATCTACCCTTTGCATACATATGAATGTAGAATTCACAAACCTATAAGCAAGATATCTACCCTTTGCATACAGTTATACCCTCCATTTTCACTAGCCATCCCCAATAGTTTGTTATAAGTTATTACATCCCAGAATAAATGTAAGAAAGGAAAAATACATCAGAAATTAAAAGTACAACCAAGGGGAGCCTAATTCAGCTCCTTGTATGAAACATAAGATGAACAAACTCCAAGAGATCATGATCCAAAGCCTTTCTCTCATTTGGATGTGTCAGAGTTCCCTAAGAGCCTCATGTGGACTCCGGACAGTGCTCACACCCAAATGCATTACAGGATTAAGACATAGTACAGTGTGAAAGGGCCAGCCTTCAAGTGTCCAAGTTCTGAGGGAACTCAAGATCCCAAGGCAAGGCTCACGAGAGGGGGGGGGGGCAGAACTTAGGAACTAAGAGAGAGTGTAAGTGTAGGAATGGAAGTCTGAAAGGGGAAAGGGAAAAGGGGAATAACTTAAAATCAGCACACATAAGGGTATATGGGAGTGGGGAATTTGCAAGAACACAAGAAGAGCAGGTTGATGGGCATACCCAGCAATGAGATATGTTGGCACACCCTCCAGTCTATTTAGAGGTTAAGACCCATTGGTTCAAAACTCAGTTCATAGATGACAACTCGTATTGTCATGACCTAAGTCACCACTCACAAACACATAGGGGTAATGGGATAGGGAACAAAGATTCATAAAAGAAACAGGCAGTAGAACATAGGCATACTAAGCTAAATGTCAAACTCTAATGAAACAATAAGGTAGACATGGATACAAAGACTGTAAGTAAACGCATTGGAGGTGATGCTGAAACTTAAATTAGGACATACCAGTTTCAAAGAAACAAGTAGAAAAAGTAGTAGTCTTGTAAAGACAAAGTGCAAACAGGAAGACAGAATAATATAAGTGTGAGTTCATAAGAGATTGTGAAATTGTGAAGTCTGAAGTATTATTTTAAAACCGTCTGTTGTGTGGAAAAAAAGGCATGTATTCATAGTGTAGAAAGCATGCAGAAATAAGGTAAGAAAATAGTTTGAAAACTGATTGCCAATCAATTACACAAGGCTTCCCTTAATTAAGGGATTCAGATTCAAACGGGTAAAACCATTTAAGGAAAGGAATTGAATAAACCCTTTGTGTAAAGCATGCAATTGAGGGCAAATACATAAAGGTTATTTAAGGACAGGATTTTTGGAATACACGGTTGTACAATTTAAGGAAAGAAAATCAATTAACAGCTAGGAAATCAAAGGTTAGAGATTTGTTATGAATGAATCGAGTCAGGAATATGGAAAAGGTTTTAACTTAAGGGAAATCAGCAAACAATCAATTAGACCTATTTAGGAGGAATTTTGAATTTATCACAAGTTCAAAACCCCTTTTAAAGAAAGATTCATCATATATAAAGAGCATACAGACACGCTAAGTGTGAAAGAAAATTGTCATGCCATTGTGAAATCAGTAGAAAATCCAGTAACAGAGTTTAGAAAAAAGGTTAGAGTCATATGAAAACAAAGGAGTCTAAACTCAATTCAAAGACTCGAAGTTAGTATGAAAGAGTCAGGGGTTCTAAAAATAAAACCCTAGTTCAAGCAAACCATAAAGAAAAGTTGAGAGGGCAGACAATTGAATCAAAATCATGTTTAGAAGTTTCAAAAAAGAACATGCCTCTTCAGAAACATAACTCATGAGAAAACATGATATCAAAGTAACATGCAATCACGGTAGAAGGATTCAAAGAACATAATGGCAAATACTCATAAGAATAAGGGAAGAAGCGTGCTTAATAGGATCTTTCAAGAGAAATCCAAACAAGATTCAGTAGAAGAAAAATAGCAAAACCTTAAGAACATAGTAGAAAAATATAATAGGCGAAACATAGCAGGACATAGCAGAAGAAAATACGAGAACATAGTATGGAAAACATGGTAGAAGAACATACAGGCATGGAGCATATAAAACACAGTAAAAATAATATGCAACAATGGAGTATAGAAACTTAGTAGAAGAGCATACAAGAACATAACACATACAAGAACGTGGTAGATAAAAATACCGGAGCACAATAGAGGCAAATACACACGAATGACAAAGAAAATCTTAAAATACTTAAACATTTTTCATAAAACCCTAGATCGGAAAAGAAAGGTTTTCTTGAAAGTAATTTTTGAAAGAAAAGTAAGAGAAGTCATTTGAAAAATCAAAGAGAGAACATATACACAACAAATCTAAAGAAATCGGAGAAAACCTCGGAGAGTTAGGGTTTCAGAAGAACCTAGAGACGATAAAGGCTTTGAAAGGTCACTGGTCTGAGGCGGAGAGTTTAGCATCAGGCTCAAACAACTATGGTACACCGGAGCAAGGCTGGCGATGACTCTGGAACCATGAATTGGCAAAGGTCTGAGCGCAAACCTTCGAGGTCTAGCCTCGAATCTTCAGGTATCAGGTGTGTAAGAGCAAGGGGAGGTGAGTATAAGACTCCCATGGCCTAAGAAGTCATGGATTCTGGTGGGTTTCACGGTGGAAGTGGTAGGAGACGATTAGGGTTCGAGAGAGTTTGAGGGGGTGAAGGGATTCAAAAGCGGCATCTGAGGTGAAATGATTTAGGGTTGAGGGGGTTTGGGAAATTAAAAAGGAAAGGTGGAATCGTGGTCGTTGATCAACGGCCTGGATCAAAAGGGGAGCCAGGCGGGTAAAATAAATGGGTCAGGGGTCGGGTAATTTAGAAATAGGGCCGGGTAATTTGAAATTGCAATTGGGTTTAATTGGGGTGTTGATTTGGGCTACAATTGAAATGAAATAGGGCTAGATTTTAAATAGCTACTTTTTCCCTTTTTATTTTATAAAAATAGTAAAATGATTTCTAAAAACAAATTAAATGTGATAAATTAATTAATAATATATAAATATTAGATTAAAAATACTGGAATCAAATTTGTAATTACAAACGCAATTAATTCTTAAAATAGGCTAATATTATAATTATATGCAATTTAGCTTTAAAAATACTAAATAAATTTGTAAAAGTATGTAAAAATTACCTTAGCTATATTTTGGGATAAATATAAGATTAAAATAAATTAATCACCAAAATAATAATTTGAGGAATAATTAATAGTTTTTGTACTACTAAAATGGGGTAAAAAATTGATTTTAAAATCTTTTAAAAATTAGGAAAAATACTAAAATATTTGGACACACTTATATATGCATACATATGTTCTTTTGAAAGTATTTTATATATAAAAAATATACAGGGGAAAATTAGGTATCAACAGCTGCCCCCCTTTACCTGGGAAGAATGAAAGAGTTGTCGGGTAAAGATATGATGGACAATTTGACCGAACGAAATGGTTTGAAGAATTTGACCGTGCTCTGGTTCTTGAGCTACCTACATATCCCTGGTCTTACAGAAATCAGGCCACATGTAGTTCAGGATCCGTCGACGGAATATGCCGATGGAAATCTTTCAAGAATGGGCACGATATTTAGGTTGAGATGGATGGTTAAAGTCTAATAGGACTACGGGAACTGGAGCAGGATCGCTCCTTCTGAGACGGCCGTTGCTAGCCGGTTTACCTGCAAATAAGAAATACAAGAGTATATTGTACGAAAATTTAAATATGATGCAGGTTCCCGTCGGACTATAAATGTTGTCTTTGGACGGTTAGGATGACGTCCTCAGACCATGACGTCCTGGGCCATGAAGCGTATGATAAAGGATTTGCAGGCCATGAAATGATGCTCTCGGGATATGATAATGATGCCTCCGAGCTATGACGCCTTTGAATAATGATATGCAAAAGATAAAAGGGGTCCTCAAGCCATGGCATGGCGTTCTCGGGCTATGCGAATGGTGCCTCCGAACAATGACGCCCTTGGACAATTTGGCGATCTTTCAGCCTATGAAAGCGTAAATAAAGTGGCAATCTTTCAGTCGTGCAAAATGTAAGTAAAATGGCGATCTTTCAGTCGATACAAGATTGAAATGAAGTGGCTATTTTTCAGCCGATGCAAGACGCAAATAAATGTGGCGATATTTCAGCCGTGCAAAATGTAAGTAAAATAGCGGTATTTTAGCCGATGCATGATTTAAATGAAGTGGCAATTTTTCAGACGATGCAGGTGGAGACAGAGCTTAGTCTCGGAAGGTAGAACGGTAGCCTTATGCAATGCAGGAAATGCAGATAGAGGTAGAGCTTAACCTCGGAAGGCGGAATGGTAGCCTCATGCAACGCAAGAATGCAGATGGAGACAGAGCTTAGTCTCAGAAGGCAGAATGGTAGCCTTATGCAACGTAGGAAATGCAAATGGAGACAGAGCTTAGTCTCGGAAGGCATATGGTAGCCTTATGCAATACAAGAATGCAGATGGAGGTAAAGCTTAACCTCGGAAGGCAAAATGGTAGCCTTATGCAATGCAGGAAATGCAGATGGAGGTAGAGCTTAACCTCGGAAGATAGAATGGTAGCCTTATGCAATGCAAGAATGCATATAGAGGTAGAGCTTAACCTTGGAAGGTAGAATGGTATCCTTATGCAAGAGTTAAAAGGCGAATAGTAATAAAATTTCTTAGCTGATTGTGATATTGTGGCTGCTGGGGATATTGTATGTGGATAGCGATTGTGAATAGGTGTGACAGTTCTGAGAGTTGTATTCCTGAACAGTATGAGTGTATAATATATGATTTTGCGACTTGAGTGCCTGCATCCAAAGAAAAATCGTGAGTTTTGTAAAGGGGAAAGGTTAGTTCGTGTCCCCGCCGACCTTGCTTGACCTGATTGGCCCTGTTCTGATGATACGATATGTATCATTGGGGTAGCGTTTCTAAATAGAGTAGACATGTATGATTTTGTAAAAATTATGATATGAGTATATATTTAAGAAATAGTTTTTTTTATGAACCGACGACTGTGACGTGGTTAAGGACATTGCAACCTCTCTCGCTTCGGAATTTTGAGGGTCCTCCTGAAAATTTTGCCCTAGTTTACTGGGCTTATGCCTCTGACGGTTGCTTGTAGTGATCGGCTGAAATTACTTCGGAATTTTGAGGGTCCTCCTCAAAATTCTGCCCCAGTTTCCAATTGTAGGGGGAAATGAAAATTTTATTGAATTGTGACCGAAACCATAAGGCTGCCTACGTATCCCCTCTTAAATAGGAATAAGGTCAGACATAGTCCAAATTATATCATATAGGAAAACATAAGATTACACATAGTAACGCTTGACTGCATCTGAATTGATTGGTTTTGGCCAAACTTCTCCGTCCATTTCTGCAAGTATAAGGGCTCCTTCTGTCAGAACTCGATGAACCATGTATGGACCCTGTCAATTGGGAGAGAATTTCCCTTTGGCTTCATCTTGATGCGGGAAAATTTTCTTTAACAACAGCTGCCCCGGTGCGAACCGTCTTGGTTTGACTCTTTTGTTGAAGGCTATGGACATTCTATTATGATAGAGTTGACCGTGGCAAACTGCGTGCATTCTTCTACTATCTATAAGAGCCATCTGCTTGTAGCGACTTCTCACATATTCTGCGTCGTCGAGCTCAGCTTCTTGTATGATCCTTAAAGAATGAATTCCTAATTCGGCAGGAATAACTGCCTCTGTACCATAAACTAGCATGTAACTTGCCCCAGTCGATGTGCGGACTGTGGTACGGTACCTAATAAATAAAATGGTAGCTTCTCGTGCCACTGCTTATGCTTCTCTACCATTTTCCTTAGTAGCTTCTTGATGTTTTTGTTGGCGACTTCTACGGCTCCGTTCATATGAGGCATGTAGGCTATAGAATTCTTGTGTCTGATCTTGAAGGTTTCACACATAGCTTTCATTAAGTCACTGTTGAGGTTGGAGCCATTATCAGTAATGATCGACTCTAGAATCCCGAACTGACAGACGATATGGTCGCGGACAAAGTCTGCTACGACCTTGTTAGTCAATGCTTTTTAGGATGCTTCTTCGACCCATTTGGTAAAATAGTCAATTGCCACTCGTATGAATCTGTGCCCGTTGGAAGCGGCAGGTTCGATTGGTCCAATAATATTTATTCCCCAAGTGGTGAACGGCCATGGTGAGCTTGCTGCATTAAGCTCATTTGGAGGTACATTTATCATGTCTGCATGTACCTGACAGCGGTGGCATTTTTAGATGTACTAGATGCAGTCTGTCTCCATAGTCATCCAAAAGTAACCGGCACGGAGGATCTTCTTTGCCAAGACAAAACCGTTCATATGTGAACCGTAGGTCCCAACATGGATTTCTTCTAGCAGTTTAGATATTTCCTTGGCGTTGACACACCTTAACAATCCCAAATCAGGAGTCCTCCTATATAGGATTCCTCCATTGTGAAAGAAATTATTAGACAATCTTCGAAGTGTGCGCTTCTGAGTAGTATTTGCAAGCTCTGGGTACTCTCCTTTTGCCAAATATTCCTTGATGTCATGAAACCAAGGTTTTCCATCTTCTTCTTCTTCGACATAAGCACAGTAGGCTGGCTAATCGTGGATTTTCACCGGAATAGGATCAATGAAGTTTGTATCTGGATGTTGTATCATGGATGATAAGGTAGCCAATGAATCAGCGAACTCATACTGGACTTTGGGAACATGTCGGAACTCTGTCTTTGTGAACCTCTTTCTCAACTCCTGCACATGGTGCAGATAAGGGAATATCTTGGAATTCTTGGTCGCCCATTCTCCTCGTACCTGATGTATGATTAGGTCTGAGTCCCCAATTACTAGCAACTCTTAGATGTTCATGCCAATGTCCATCTTGAGCCCTAAGATGCAGGCTTCGTACTCGGCCATGTTGTTGGTGCACGGGAACCTGAGTTTGGTGGATACCGGATAGTGCTGACCGGTTTCTGATACTAGGACAGCTCCTATGCCAATTCCTTTGAAATTTGCTGCTTCGTCGAAAAACATTCTCCACCTGTCATAGGATTCTACAATGTCTTCTTCTATGAGTGATACCTCTTTGTCAGGAAAATACGTTTTCAGGAGTTCATATTCTCCATCCACGGGGTTTTCGGCCAGGTGATTTGCTAATGCCTGTCCCTTGACTGCTTTCTAAGTTACGTAGACAATGTCGAATTAACTTAACAGGATCTGCCATTTGGCGAGCTTTCCAGTGGGCATGGGCTTCTGAAATATGTATTTCGAAGGATCCATCCTTGATATGAGATATGTAATGTAGGCACAGAAGCAGTGCCTCAGCTTCTGGGCTACCCAAGTTAAAGCACAACGGGAGCATTCTAACAGAGAATACCGGGCCTCATACGGAGTGAACTTTTTGCTGAGGTAATAAATGGCTTGTTCCTTCTTTCCTGTTCCATCATGCTACCTTAGGACGCAACCGAAGGCACCATCTAACACTGCGATGTAGAGTAACAGAGGTCTAACTGGCTCAGGTGGTACTAATACTGGTGGTGTTGGTAAGTATTCCTTGATTCTATCGAAAGCTTTCTGGCATTCATCGGTCCATTTGGTGGCTGCATCCTTTTTTAACATCTTGAAGATTCGCTCACAAATAACCGTAGATTGGGCTATGAACCGGCTGATGTAGTTAAGTCTTCCTAAGAAGCTCATTGCATCCTTCTTGTTCTTTGGCGGTGGCAATTCTTGAGTGGCTTTGATCTTTGATGGATCCATTTCTATTCCCCGGTGACTCATAATAAACCCAAGCAATTTTCCAGCAGGAACTCCGAATGCACACTTTGCGGGATTCAGTTTCAGGTTAAATCTTCTCAATCAGTTGAAAAACTTCCTCAGATCTTCCATGTGATCAATGTCTTTCCTGGACTTGATAATGGCATCATCTACGTATACTTTGATCTCCTTGTGTATCATATCATGGAAAATGGTAGTCATGGCCCTCATGTAGGTGGCCCCTACATTCTTTAACCCAAACGACATCATCCTGTAGCAGTACATTCCCCACGGCGTAATGAAAGTCGTTTTCTCAGCATCTTCTTCATCCATACAGATCTGATGATAACTAGCGAAACAATCCATGAATGACTGCAATTCATGATTAGCGCAATTGTCAATCAGGATGTGTATGTTTGGCAAGGGGAAGTCATCCTTCGGACTAGCCCGGTTGAGATCCTGGTAGTAGACACAGACTCTAACCTTCCCATCTTTCTTAGGTACTGGCATAATATTGGCTAACCATGTCGGATATTCAACTACCCTGAGAACCTTAGGTTTGACCTGCTTAGTGACTTCTTCCTTGATTTTCAAATTCATATATGGCTTGAACTTTCCGAGCTTCTGTTTTACTGGCGGATAGGTTTGATCAGTTGGCAATTTGTGAGCCACAATAGATGTACTCAGACCAGTCATGTCGTCGTACGACCAGGCGAATATGTCCTCATATTCTCTTAGAAACTCAGTGTATTCTTTCTTTTCTAATGGTGACAAATGAATGTTGATTCGTGTTTCTTTGATGTTTTCTGCATCCCCCAGGTTAACGATCTCAGTCTCGTCTAGGTTGGACTTAGGTCTGTTCTCAAAATTCTCAACTTCTTTAATAATGTCTTCTGGTATATCATCTTCCTCTAAATCTATGTCCATTTGTTGTATTGTCTTATTGCATGTCACAGTCATTGGTTCATCAAGATAAGTAATAGTAATACTGTATAAGTAAAGTAATGAGAGAAAATAATAACAGTAAGCTTTATAAGAAAACTGAAATGCTTTGATAAATTCCATAACTGTTTTGAACATTGGAGCTCTTTCTTGCAAAAATTAAAAAATGCGAAGGGAAAGTAAACTAGTAAAATAAAATAGTGCATGATGCTTGTTTAGCCTTGCTACCCCGAGGCTCGCGGGATCTAGTGGTTCTGATAGTCCAGTTATTGAGCATGCTCATTTGCTTACAACATGTATGGAAGGGCATTCCTCCCCCTCCTCCTCTAAAATGATACAACAATCCATGTCATTGTCTTCCAGGAACAAATTCCTCATTGCTGCCAGTGCTTCTTCTTCTTTTGACCTGTAGATAACCTCAGCCGACTGTAAAGTCTGCTCCAAATGGGGTATTGGCTGCTTTAATGGATAGTAAAGACCGCGTCATGGTGGCGACCAGTGGTTGAATTCCTCCCAAGTATAATTGTATCCCAATCCGAAGGCGGTGCCATGTTTCTTGAGCTTGATGGGCTTACCGATGCCTTGGAGGTTCTTGCCAAGTCCCTTTCTAGGTTCATACCCGCTCCAGTTCAATATGCTTTCAATCTTTCTATCCCACCATTTGTCTTTATTAATGGCGTTGACTCACTCGATGTGGTGGTAAGTTTCCCGGCCTATCCTTCTTCTTCCCCTAATTGTTGGAATAATCTGGCGATTATATATAGGATTGCTATCGTGGCCGTGAATGATCACCTCTTGGTGGTTCCACTCAAACTTCATTGCCTAATGTAGTGTTGACGCTACGACCCCTGCAGCATGAATTCATGGTCATCCCAATAACAAATTGTAAGATACCGACACATCTATCACTTGAAAATCAACATCAAACCAAGTAGGCCCCATTTGCAAACACAAGTTAATCTCCCAAATAGTAGACCTTTGAGAACCATCGAAAGCTTTGACGTTGATGGACCCGTCCATGATCTCATACAACCCTTTTCCCAATGTCCTAAGTGTTACCAACAGATAAATGTTATGGCTGGACCCTCCGTCAATCAGGATTGGTGATAAAGTAATCTTCGCACCGTACGGTGATGTGCAATGTCTTGTTGTGACTCAACCCCTCTGGTGGCAGCTCATCTTCATGAAAAGTGATTTTGTGACTTTCCAACACCTAACCTACCTTGTTAGCCATCTTTCCATCGGTGATATTACTTGGTACATATGCCTCACTCA
The DNA here is from genome assembly GCA_026770625.1 of Nicotiana glauca. Taxonomy (NCBI): domain Eukaryota; kingdom Viridiplantae; phylum Streptophyta; class Magnoliopsida; order Solanales; family Solanaceae; genus Nicotiana; species Nicotiana glauca. The sequence continues at coordinate 16,323 of MU684756.1, forward strand.
ACACTCTTAATAAGGCATTCTTGTGTGCATCGGAGCTTTGTAGCAAAGGCAAGGATAGAAATCTATGCCGGTGTTTTGTTCAGTTGATCAATGACTTAGTATTCTTTGGCTTGTATCTTTATCCAGAGGTCGTCAGGTCCAGTTTCAGTGATAGTTGGTCAACTAGAGGCCTGCTTGCTTGACTCAGCCAAATGCTCCGGGGTGTAAACCCTGCCGGTTCTTGTCATACCATATGCCGCAACGCTTTCTCCGAACTTGACCTTTACCTTTCTTCTAGCTTCAGCTTTGTAGTCTGAAGGGATAACATTTGTGTAGAATGGTGTTACTGCCGACATTGCCACTGGGATTGGCGCGGCTATCTCTAGTCCGAACGGATCAGGCCTTTTAGGCGGTAAAACTGCAACTTCAAAGGGCGTAGGTGTATTTGCTAGTGACATAAACTTAACCTCAATCGACACTGATGTCTTTATAGAGGACAGTGCTTCAAACTCGAGTGGCATGGACATGTTTACCTCGGTGTCCCCAAAAGGCTAAATCTAGACCATAATCGGATTAAGGGTGACTACTGGCTTCTTTGGATCGTCGCCTTCTGTGATTAAATCAATTGATCCCTTGGGGTCCCAGTCATCCTCTGTCTCGATCATATGAACACCTCTGCCCTTGTGGTCTGGCAGAGGGTTATTGCGGACATTTAGAGCAGGCTCCTTTACTATAATAATCTTGTTGTCAATCAAAGTTTAAATCTTATCCTTTAGAGAGCGGCACTCATCAATGGTATATCCTTTCATACTGGAATGGTATACACGGGATTTATTTGGATTGACCCACTGAGAAGGGTTTTCTGGGGTTATGGCATGGATAGGGGTAACATAACCAGCAGCTTTGAGTCTTTCGTACAACTGGTCAATTGGTTCAGCAATGGCGGTATACTGTTTGGGAGATATGTGGTCAAAATTTGGTCTACGTCTAGGGAAGTTTTGACGTGGGGGAGGTGATTGATAGTAGGGTGGTTGGGTGTTATAGGCTTGGTAAACATGTGATGGTTGCGAGTATTTGGGTGAAGTGGGCTGATATGTGGGAGGTGGAGATGACTGATAAGTGGGTGGTAGAGTTTCGTAAGTGGGTGAGGGTGCTTGGTAATTTAGGGTAGGCTGATATGTGATTAGAGGTATCATGTATGTTTGGTATTTCATATGGGATTTGGTCCTCTGTGCAACCATTACAACACTTACGTCCCTTTTCTTGGACGTACCCACCAGACTGTAAAGCCTTATTGGTAGCTTGCAAGGCTTCAAAGTTCGTAACCATACCACTCTTGATGCCTTCCTCGATCCTTTATCCTAGTTTGATGATGTCAGAAAACTTGTGATTCTCGATCAACATCAGCCTCTTATAATACTGTGGGTCTTGGTCCCGAACGATGAATTTGTTCATTTGCTCTTCTTCCAAAGCAGGCCTAACCTTAGTAGCTTCTGATCTCCATCGAGTAGCATACTCACGGAAGGTCTCTGTGGGTTTATTCTTCAAGTTTTGGATATAGAACACATCTAGTGTGTTCTCTGTGTTGAACCTGAATCTGTTCATGAAATAGACGTCATGCTTACCCATCTCGACCACTTCTTCGGATCCTGGCTAATGTACCAAGATAAGACGTCTCCCTTCAAGCTTATCATGAAAAGCTTCATGCGAATTTTCTCGTCTCTTTCCACTCCGACCAGCTTGTCACAGTATGTTCTCAAGTGGACCCTAGGATCCCTTGTACCATCAAACATTTCGAACTTGGGAGGTTTGTACCCCTCGGGCAGTTCGACATCGGGATGAATGCATAAATCTTCATAGTTTAGCCCCTCAATTCCCTTACTACCCCCAATGCCCTGAATCTTGCTAGTCAACTTTTTAAGCTCTTCTACCAGATTTCTGATGAGCAAGTCCTTGTCATCAGACTCGGGTGTACTTGAGATGGGCTGGGTGGAGTGCGGCACAGTCTCCACATAGATGGGGGTATTGTGTTGGGTGTGGCAGTGGTCATTTGTGGAGTTTTGGAGTTCTGGGATGATCAGTGGGGTGTTATTTGAAGTATGGCAGGTATTTCAGTGGTGGTGAGGAGCGGGGTGGTTTTACTGCTTTGGGATGTTTCACGGAGGTACATGATTTTGAGTATTTTGGAAAGTAACTTCTGGAGTGGTGAGAGAAAATGACAGACTTGCCAAATTCCGTACTTGATCAAGTTCTTCCTGAAATTTTAATAGTTTTTGTTCCAGTTGGGATGCATTTTCCTTGGTGATCTCTACCCGTTCAGTTGAGTTGTTCAAATCTTCCATTTTTCCTTTGTTTTTGTGTCTGACATGACTGGGAGGAGGAGTAGGTGGAGGGCCCTTGGATCTTGTAAAATATGATGATGTTTCCAGATCTCACGAACTAACCTTTGGGAGTGGAATAAACAACAAAAAAAAACAAAAGGTAACAAGTCAGTGAGGATCATTAGGAAAAATATTGCAATATTTAAAACATATAGTGTCGAAATATAAAGCGCGTCCTAATTTGGGGACCTCGTTGTGCCCGAGGTAGTCCTAGCAACAAGTTAATTTGAAGAACTTAGGATGCTAAATGCCTCATTTTATTGATAAAAGTAGAAGAATCCCAAATCGACACTTAAAGCAACAAGAAATTAAAAGTCACTAATGGCCATTGGCCTTATTACATTCATAAAACGGAAGAGTAAATTCCTATCTACTTGGTCCCAGAGGGACCTTCCCCAGACTCGGCATCATTGGCTCCATCAAATAGCTTCCCTAGCTCGTGCAGTCCTAGCAGCAAGTAAGCTCTGGCCAGATGTCCGTCTTCATTTCCTTCAGCAGTCCGGCAATCTTCGACCCTCTTCAGAAACTTCTTTTCCAACTCTACTATACCTCGCTCCAGATAGACCAATCGCTTGTTGGCACTGACATCCATATCCTTTCACTCTTCGATTAGTTTTTGATTGGCTTCCTATATCTCATGGTGCTCGTTTTTGCATTCTCGGATTCTCTTTCGTAGATGGTTGTACTTGACCTGTGCTTCAGCTTTTTCATCAATGATCATGTTACCTCGAACAAGCCCGGGTTGACCCAGACCATTGTGATTGTCCTCTAACCAGCCTGAGTAATAAGGAGCACAACCTGCATGGTATATGTCTGGTTCAATGGTGTCCTTTCCCAAGATGGTCTTGCAATGCCACATATGCTGAGCCTGGCACCTGTAAGGGCTATCGTCATTCTGGAAGTCAACCCGGAAGTGACTCATCTTGTCGACCCTTGGTATGACCTGCTTCCTACCCGCTTGTCTCATAACCCGAAGAGGTACGTATGGGTACGTTCCTCTTAAATCAATTAGTATTAGGAAAGGTGCGTCCCTGGATCGGACGATGAACTCCTCGGTCAGGAACTACTCGAACATCCATTGTAATTGGTCCTCAGTCAGATTTTCGAAGAGTTCGACCCATTCTCTAGCATTCTCCGGTTGGGAGAACATGTTGGGCATGTAATTCATTCACTTTGTATGATGAAAAGCGATATGATCATCCCAGTCTCTTCGATGGATTTCCTGTCGGTATTCACCCTTTTGGAGATGTTCCACGAGCCATAGTTGAAGTAGCAGATTACAACCCTCAAAGTGTTTGGCTCCTTGTTGACACCTTTCCAGGGCTCGGTATATTTCTACGATGATCATTGTTACGAGATTGAATGGCTGTCCCTCAATTCCTTCCATTATAGTTTTGGTGACCATAGCTAGGCTGGTATGGATCCTTGCTTTCTTTATTAGAAACACTATCATCCCCAAGAAATAGAACATGAAGACAAATACCCTTCGGTGAATATGCCCTAATGATGTAAGGGTGAACTCATCAGGATAAGTACGGTAAGATTTGATGTGACCGTACCTCTCGTATAATTGGTCAAAGGGAATGTACAACTCTTTCAAACATGTCAAGTTTGGATTCTTCTTTAGACCCATCATTTTGAGAAAACCTCTACCTTTGCAAATTTTCCGGCATTAATAAAGCTGGAGTTTCCCACGGTATACCAGCCAGTCCTCTTATTTCCTCGAGCAGAGGTGTCATCTTAACGTCTCTAAAGCAGAACACAGACCTATCACAGTCCCAGAATATAGTAGAAGCTTCTATGATTTTGTTGTTAGGTTGAATTTCGAAGAGATAGGGTAGGTTCCCCAAATACTTCCGGATGAGAGTCTGATCACTAGAGTGAAAATCCTTCCACCAGCTTAGCAGTTTAGGGTGGATGTTGGTAACCATGCCGAATCTGGGGACTTCGTGTCTCATGTTTCTGCAAGACAAAGGGTTAGACCCTAACCCTACCAGACTCGACTACTAAATATCAATAATTGTGATAGAAGCATTTAGTTCTCCAAGTAAATGCACAAAATGTGGTAGTGTCCGTTTGGGTTTTGGGGAAACCCAGTGGACTTTGGACAAGGCTATCTTAAAGAATCATTATGCGGACAATATAACTGACTCGGCTAGCTTTTACCATGATGCATGCACAATTAAACAGAGTAAGGTTTCTATGGGGTATTATACTGGTACCCTTGAGCGGACAACTCAAGAGGGAAAGACGCGGAACCGTTGACTACACCGTTGATCGGCTGGTTTTACCGCAAATATGCCTTTGCTGGATTTAGGGGATGATAATATTGGAAGGGCTCAACCACTCATTATAAGCGTTGCTATGGTATTTTGTTTTGCACGAGTGGAATATGATGTTGAAAACATGCTTATGCAATAATTAAAACAAGTTGCCACGTATTTGCACATTCATAATAATAAATACAATAATTTGAAACAGTAATACGGGAATACAGTAAAGGAAAGCAGTAAAAGAAATAAAGAGATAAGTCAGTTTCATAGTAGAAGAGGGAATTAAATGCTTAAAACAAGTAAAGGCATATAAGAAATGTAAAGTCGCGGTAATAGCTTGAAATGGTAAAATCCTAAAAGAAATCCCCAGCATAGTCGCCATGTTGTCGCGCCCCATTTTTCCTCCACGAAATCCGGGTTTATGACATTTGGAAAGATAACTCGTTCCCTTTTAGGAATTAGGTTTAAGAGAATTGAAGAGTCGCCACCTAATGATTTAAGTGCATTAGGAGACTAAGAAGGGTTTTATTTTGGATAACCAGAGATTGGGTAAGGGCTTGAAATTATCCCAAAGCGAAGGTGTTAGGCACCCCTCAAGATCCACTAGTATGGTTCCCGGCTAAGCTATTGTTGTGACTTAAGTGCAAATAACACATAGGATAGTAGGACTTCAAATAAGAGGGGATTTTTCACATAAGGGTTAGAAACAGAAGTCGGAAAGCGTTAAAGAAAGTTGATTTATAAGAAACGTTTTTAAAAGATTTAAAAAACAAAGAACAAAGGAAAGGGGGTCCTAGGTTTATTAATAATATGGATCACCCCACACAACACCTGGTAATCACTTATATACATGGTGTTATCGCGTGGTCATCATATCCATATCTACCCTCCCTCACCCTGTTAAGGTATTACAGCGCAGAATGGTCTTGTTTACCTATTGCATGCTATTACCTGCCCCAATCCTATCAGTCCCGGAGGCATTTAGAACTACTAATCCTAAAGGGAAGGGATGTTGGGCTTTTATAGTTTCAAAGGTAAAAATTCTAAGGCGATAGTCAATACACATATAGCAAATATGGGGAAAGCACATAAATAGATAAGGCTCAAACAGGCCTCCTTAGATCAAAGGAAAGCATATAGTTTAGCATGTCTTGCACGTACCGATTAGGATCTGATTAAACGTAAAAGTTAAAGCAGGCTGATTTATCACATATTTTCAGATAAGAAGTCAGAAATAGACCTTCCCGTTAGTTGTAATTAATAAAGACTGGTGCAGTTTATAACTTTTATCCTAAGGCTTGCCTAAGTGTTAGACGAAAACCTATAGGCATGATATCTACTGATTTTAGAAAAGTTGAAATAACTGCATACTGATTTTAGAAAAGTTGCCAAATCGTTAAAGAATATGTGAGTTATAAGTTTTGCAAGGAATTATTCAATGGTTTTAGACTTATAAACGAGCGAAATATTTCAGTCTTGGTTATTAGTCCTATAGGCATGCTTTCTATGTGTTGTTGGTTTTAGCCACTTATATAGACATAGTAAAGATGCAGAAATCCTGTAGGCATGACATCTAGATGCAGTTGATTATTTTAAAAACCTATAAACACCCTTTGCCTAATGAAGGATGCATATGCAGGATTTAGATTTCCGTTTAACTATAGACATGGTATCTATATGAGAGAATGCAGAATTCTATAGACATGGCATCTAACGCGCGTGCATAAATTCAGAAAGGAACTCTATAGGCTGGATATCTATACGAATGCAGAATTCATAAACCTATAGGCAGGATATCTATATGAATGCAGAATTCACGAACCTGTAAGTAGGATATCTATATGAATGCAGAATTCACAAACCTATAAGCAGGATATCTACCCTTTGCATACAGTTATACCCTCCCTTTTCACTAGCCATCCACAATAGTTTATTACAAGTTATTATAGCCCAAAATAAATGAAAGAAAGGAAAAATACATCAGAAATAAAAAGTACAACCAAAGGGAGCCTAATTCAGCTCCTTGTATGAAACATGAGATGAACCAACTCCAAGAGATCATGATCCAAAGCATTTCTCTCATTTAGATGTGTCATAGTAGCCTCATGTGGAATCCGGGCAGTGCTCACACCCAAATGCATTATAGGATTAAGACATAGTGCAGTGTAGAAGGGCCAACCCTCAGGTGTCCAAGTTCAGAGGGAACTCAAGGTCCCAAGGCAAGGCTCACGAGAGGAGGGCAGAACTTAGGAACTAAGAGAGAGTGTAAGTGCAGGAATGGAATTCTGAAAGGGGAAAGGGAAAATGGGAATAACTTAAAATCAGCACACATAAGGGTATAGAGGAGTGGGGAATTTGCAAGAGCACAAGAAGAGTAGGCTGATGGTATACCTAGCAATGAGTTATGTTGGCACACCCTCCAGCCTGTTTTTAGGTTAAGACCCATTGGTTCAAAACTCAGTTCATAGACAACAACTCGTATTGTCATGCCCTAAGTCACCACTCACAAACACATAGGGGTAATGATATAGGGAACAAAGATTCATAAAAGAAACAGGCAGTAGAACATAGTCATACTAAGTTAAATGTCAAACTCTACATAAACAATAAGATAGACATGGATACAAAGACTGCAAGTAAACACATTGGAGGTAATGCAGAAACTTAAATTAGGACATACCAATTTCAAAGAAATAAGTAGAAAAAGCAGTAGTCTTGTAAAGCCAATGTGCAGACAAGAAGACAGAATACTATAAGTGTGAGTTCAGAAGAGATTGCAAAATTGTGAAGTCTGAAGTGTTGTTTTAAAATCGTCTGTTGTATGGAAAAAAAGGCGTGTATTTATAGTGTAGAAAGAAGGTAGAAATAAGGTAAGAAAATAGTTTGAAAACTGATTGTCAATTAATTACACAAGGCTTCCCTTAATTAAGGGATTCAGATTCAAACGGGTAAAACCATTTAAGGAAAGGAATTGAATAAACCCTTTATGTAAAGCATGCAATTGAGGGAAAATACATAAAGATTATTTAAGGGCATGATTTTTGGAATACACGGTTGTACAATTTAAGGAAAGAAAATCAATTAAATGCCAAGAAATCAGAGGTTAGAGATTTCTTATGAATGAACCGAGTTAGAAAGATGGAAAATATTTTAACTTAAGGGAAATCAACAAACAATTAATTAGACCTATTTAGAAGGAATTTTGAATTTATCACAAGTCGAAAGTCCCTTTTGAAGAAAGATTCATCATATATAAAGAGCATACAGACACGTTAAGTATGAAAGAAAATTGTCATGCCATTGTGAAATCAGTAGAAAATCCAGTAACAGAGTTTAGAAAAAAGGTCAGAGTCATATGAAAACAAAGGAGTCTAAACTCAATTTAAAGACTAGAAGTTAGTCTGAAAGAGCCAAGGGTTCTAAAAATAAAACCCTAGTTCAAGCAAACCATAAAGCAAAGATGAGAGGGAAACCAATTGAATTGAAATCATGTTTAGAAGTTTCAGAAAAGAACATGCCTCTTCAGCAACATAACTCATGAGAAAATATGATAGCAAAGTAACATGCAATCACAGTAGAAGAATTCAAAGGACATAATGGTAAATACTGATAAGAACAGTAGAAGAAGCATGATTAAGAGGATCTTTCAGGAGAAATCCAAACAAGATTCAGTATAAGAAAAATAGCAAAACCTTAAGAACACAGTAGAAAAATATAATAGCCGAAACATAGCAGAACATAGTAGAAGAAAATACGATAACATAGTTGAAGAACATACAAGCATGGAGCATATAAAACATAGTAAAAAGAACATACAAGAACGGAGTATAGAAACTCAGTAGAAGAGCATACAAGAACAGAACACATACAAGAACATGGTAGATAAAAACACAGGAGCACAATAGAGGCAAATACACACGAATGGCAAAGAAAATCTTAAAATACTTAAATATTTTCAGAAAACCCTATAACGGAAAAGAAAGGTTTTCTTGAAAGTAATTTTTGAAAGAAAAGTTAAGGAAGTCGTTTGAAAACTCAAAGAGAGCACAGATACACAACAAATCTAAAGAAATCGGAGAAAACCTCGAAGAGTTAGGGTTTCAGAAGAACCCTATAGATGAGAAAGGCTTTGAAAGGTCATCGATCTGAGTCGAAGAGGTTAGCACCAGGCTCAAACAACTATGGTACTCCGGAGCAAGGCCGACGATGACTCTGGAACCTTGAAGCGACAAAGGTATGATCGCAAACCTTCTAGGTCTAGCCTTGAATCTTCAGGTATCAGGTGTGTAAGAGCAAGGTGAGGTGAGTATAAGACTCTCATGGCCCGAGAAGCCATGGATTGCGGTGGGTTTCACGGTGCAAGTGGTAGGAGACGATTAGGGTTCGAGAGAGTTTGAGAGGGTGAAGGGATTCAAAGGCGGCGTCTCAAATGAAATGATTTAGGGTTGAAGGGGTTTGAGAAATTAAAAAGGAAAGGTGGAATCGTGGTCGTTGATCATTTTGATCAACGACCTGGATCAAAAGGGGAGCCGGCGGGTAAAATAAACGGTTCAGGGGTCACGTAATTTAGAAATAGGGCCGGGTAATTTGAAATTGTAATTGGTTTTAATTGGGGATTGATTTGGGCTACAATTGAAATGAAATATGGCTAGATTTTAAATAGCCATTTTTTTCCTTTTTATTTTATAAAAATACTAAAATGATTTTTGAAAATAAATTAAAGGTGATAAATTAATTAATAATATATAAATATTAGACTAAAAATACTGGAATCAAATTTGTAATTATAAATGCAATTAATTCTTAAAATAGGCTAATATTACAATTATATGCAATTTAGCTTTAAAAATACTAAATAAATTTGTAAAAATTACCTTAGATATATTTTGGGATAAATATGAGAATAAAATAAATTAATCACCACAATAATAATTTGAGTAATAATTAATGATTTTTGTACTGCTAAAATAGGGCAATAAAATAATTTAAAAATCTTTTCAAAATTAAAAAAAATACTAAAATATTTGGACACACTTATATATGCATACATATGCTATTTTGAAAGTATTTTGCATATAAAACATATATAGGGAAAAATTAGGTATCAACAAAGTCTTCAAGTCTTCAACGATAAATCAATTTTCAACAAGTTGTTCGTCAATTCTGTAAACACGTTCTAACTCTTAAGTTTTAATCTAACTCCAAGAACACGTTATATTATTTATTTTAGGACGAGGGGTTGCTCTGATGGTAAGCAACCCCCACTTCCAACCAAGAGGTTGTGAGTTCGAGTCTCCCCAAGAGCAAGGTGGGAAGTTCTTGGAGAGAAGGATGTCAGGGGTCTATTTGGAAACACCCTCTCTACCCCAGGGTAGGGGTAAGATCTGCATACACACTACCCTCCCCAGACCCCACTAAGTGAGATTATACTGGGTTGTTATTGTTGTTGTTGTTGTTTCTATTATTTGATTAATTAAGATGGCTTCCTTAAAAAAACTTTTTGGTAAAAATAAGGAAAAATCCAAGAGTATCTAGTGGTCAATTTGTTCCTCCTCCACTACCCCCAACTTCCGAACCAAACCTCATATCCGGCCTACACCTAATATTCCTTATAGCAATAATAGTTTATTACAATTTACTGAGAGTCAATTTTTCCATAATATTACAACTGGTGAACAATTAGACCATGAATTAATGAATACTCTTTATTCTAATCCATCTATTGATAAAAATAATGATGAGGAAATTGATTTTGATGAAAGTCAATCGGATGATGATACACCCACTAGCCATGCTCCTGATGTTAACCCAACTAGTGATAACCCTGCTAATCCAAATGATGCCCAATCTGATACTCATGTTACTGCCCCTACTTTTTCTAGATAACCTACCAAATGGTCGGAAACATCTCCTTCTCGGTCATTTTTTACTCAACTAATTCCAGAAAATATGGCTAAGTGAAACTTATGGCATGGAGTTAACTTTTAAATATTTTGGATCGTGAGGAGGAGAACTTTGGCTAGACACATATTGAAATACCCTCAAGATAGAGCCAGATATCTTCGTCTAAAAACTTTGTCTGAGGGAAAAAGTGTACCTACTCCTATTCAGGCTGACCCTAGTACCAGTTCAAATCAATTTCAATCGGAAAATTACCACTCTTACCGATGGTATTTTATATTATCATCCAAAAAAAGATCGAGAAGAATTAACAAAAATGATACTCCCTCCGTTTCATATTAAATGAGGTACTTTCCTTTTTAGTCTGTTCCAAAACAAATGACACATTTTTAAATTTGGAAATAATTCAACTTTAAACTCTTCATTTTACCCATTTATCCTTAATGAGAAGTTTTTATAGTCACACAAATGTCATGGCCCTACAAACCTTTTACCTATTAAGCTTTTAAGACCACAAGTTTTAAAAGTCTTCTTCTTTTTTCTTAAACTCCGTGCCGAGTCAAACTACCTCATCTAATATGAAACGGGGGGAGTAATTGTTATGTTCTTACCCTATAGTTTTCCTTCTGACCCTAACTTTGTGCTAGAAATTTTTTTAATCCTACTTATAAAGATTTTCCTCACACAATCGTAAAGAGCGATATTTATAAATATAAACATGAATATGAATAATATTTAAGCTGTTTATTTACTCATATAAATTATCGTGTTGCTATTACAACTGATATTGGTAAAAATGGCAACGACTATGATTACCTTATTGTTACTAGTCATTGGATTGATGAGGATTGGATAATGCAAAAGTGTATTATTGCTTATAGAATAATTAATTCACGTCACATAGGGCAGTTTATTGTTAGAACGATTACAGATATTTGCAGATATATTTGCATTAGTGATAAAAATAATATCAGCTTCAATGGATAATGCTACTAGTAACACAAATGCTATAGCCTTGCTTACCACTACGCTAAGTCCTGCATTTACTAATATTTTTCATGTTAGATGTATTTGTCACATTTACCATTTATTTGTGGGTTATGGTATGAGAATTTTAAATATTGAAATTGAAAAGGTTAAAATAGCTCTTAATTGGCTTTTTTATTCAAACCGTAGAAGTATACTAACAGAATATTTTAAAAGATGTGATGAATGTGGCCTAAGAGAAAGGAAAGGTTCCTAAACCTTGTCCAACTAGATGGAATTACATGTATGAAAGTTTGGTTGTTATATATGAATAATAGAAACCCCATAAACTCAACGTTTAATGCACATGCAAGTGATGATGATGAGCACCTTACAAATGGGGATTGGACTAATGTTAAAATGCTTGTTGATTTTTTAGAAAAAATTTATATTGCTACAAATGAATTTTCTGGGCAATATTATCCTACTATTTCTAACTGTTTAGTTTATATTGCAGAACTTGCTAATTTGTTTGCTCAATTTTCAAAGGGTGAGAAAATTTATAAACTTCCTATTGATTTTATAAGAAAAAAGTTTTAAAATATTTTTTCCTTATTTTCCCTATTTATGGTGTTGCTACTTTGTTAAATCTTTGTATGAAATTAGGAGGTCCTCAATTTTGGTACGAAACTGTTTATAATTGTTTAACACTTGAAGATGATGAGTTGTCTCTACTTTCGAATGCAATAGCCTCAATTAGAATAAATGCTCAAATTATTTATAATGCTTATCAAGTTCCATTAAATCAAGTTAGGCCAAATGTTCCAACTCCTTCTTTTTCTGATTCTCAATCATCTAAAAGAATTGAAAGAGTAAGAGCACTTAGTGATTGGGCGGAGTTTAGGGGTTCTCAAGGTTCTAGTAGTAATAATTTTTCACAACTAAATGAGCTTGAAGTTTATTTGACACAGGGAATTGAGGAAGTTAATCCTAACGGCGCATTTAATCTTTTGGAATGGTGGAAGGACAAAGAAAAATACTTTCCGATTCTTTCAAGGATGGCTCGAGACATTTTAACTATTCAAGCTTCAATAGTGGCATCGGAGAGCGCTTTCAGTCAAGCAAGACTTCAATTCAGTAATTATAGAGCGTCTATGAGGGAGAGCTTGGAAAAATCAATACTTTTAAGAGATTTTATCCGTTCAGAAAGAAGAAATTTTGGACTTGTTGAATCACAACCAGAGGAAGACGAAGCTTACGAAGAAATGCTAGCTAAACTTGCGGAGGATGTTGCTTCGCCCGGAAACGGCGATGATTAAGCTACTTTTTCGTCACCACCAACAGAAATTCCTTCGGATCTTGATGGATTTATGAAGTTTGTAAGAGATACCATGTAACTTGTATGAACAAAAATTAGTATGTATTGTGTAACTTGTATTTTGGCACATCTTTTTTTTCTCGGTGGTGATATTAGCACCTTGTTGTGCTCATTCCTTAAGGGGGAGGAAGAGTAAGAAAGATATTGCCATATTTTTTAAATGCTATAATAAAATTACAAGGCATTGCTTTGAATATCTCTTTACAATATTTTTATCTTTAGACTTTAAATTTGAATTAAAAAATTTAGATCACAATTCTATAATAAAATTTACAAGGCATCGCCTTAGATATTTTTTTTAAACATCTTTTAATCTCTACTTTTTATTTAATTTTTTTTTAAAATAGTCGTTGGGCCCCCTTAGCCCCCGGGCCTGGGCCATTTAGCTCGGGACCATGAATTCGTGGGCCCGATCCCGGGCTGGTTCCTACAAAAAGATAATTTGGCTCGAGATCGGGAACGTAACCATTTGGACCGGCCCACTTAGCCCGTTTAGGGCCTGGACCGGCCCACTTGCCAGCCTTACTACCTAGTGTCATTTCCACGCCAAACCACGTCATGATATAGGGTGTGTTTGGTACGAAGGAAAACATTTTCTCTTGCTTGGTTGGTAAGTGAAAAATATTTTCCGGAAAATATTTTCTATTGTTTGGTTAGAGAGTAGAAAATATATTTTTTTAGGAAAATATTTTTTATGCAACTCTCCTCACCCC